>RXON01001508.1:0-124365 GCA_009667805.1 Leptobrachium leishanense
GGGTTCCTCCATATAGTCAGGGTGTGTGGGTGTCTTTTTATGGGTTCCCCATATATTCAGGGTGTGCGGGTGTCTTTTAGGGGTTCTTCCATATATTCAGGGTGTGTGGGTGTGTTTTTAGGGGTTCTTCCATATATTCAGGGTGTGTGGGTGTATTTTTAGGGGTTCCTCCATATATTCAGGGTGTGTGGCTGTGTTTTTAGGGGTTCTTCCATATATTCAGGGCTGTTGGGTGATTTTAGGGTTCTCCATATATCAGGGTGTGTGGGTGTTCATTTAGGAAGCTCCTCCATATATTCTGGGTGTATTTTTAGGGGTTCCTCCATATATTCCGGGTGTGTGGCTGTGTTTTTAGGGGTTCTTCCATATATTCAGGGTGTGTGGGTGTATTTTTAGGGGTTCCTTCATATATTCAGGGTGTGTGGGTGTCATTTTAGGAGCTCCTCCATATATTCTGGGTGTGTGGGTGTATTTTTAGGGGTTCTTCCATATATTCAGGGTGTGTGGGTGTATTTTTAGGGGTTCCTCCATATATTCAGGGTGTGTGGGTGTATTTTTAGGGGTTCTTCCATATATACAGGGTGTGTTTTTAGGGGTTCTTCTATATATTCAGGGTGTGTGGGTGTGTTTTTAGGGGTTCCTCCATATATTCAGGGTGTGTGGGTGTATTTTTAGAGGTTCCTCTATTCAGGGTGTGCAGGTGTATTTTTAGGGGTTCTTCCATATATTCAGGGTGTGCGGGTGTATTTTTAGGGGTTCCTCCATATATTCAGGGTGTGTGGGTGTATTTTTAGGGGTTCTTCCATATATACAGGGTGTGTGGGTGTGTTTTTAGGGGGTTCTTCCATATATTCAGGGTGTGTGGGTGTGTTTTTAGGGGTTCCTCCATATATTCAGGGTGTGCGGGTGTGTTTTTAGGGGTTCCTCCATATATTCAGGGTGTGTGGGTGTATTTTTAGGGCTTCCTCCATATATTCAGGGTGTGGGTGTATTTTTAGGGTTCCTCCATATATTCAGGGTGTGCGGTGTGTTTTAGGGTTCCTCCATATATTCAGGGTGTGTGGGTGTGTTTTTAGGGGTCCTCCATATATTCAGGGTGTGCGGGTGTGTTTTTAGGGGCTCCTCCATATATTCAGGGTGTGCGGGTGTCTTTTTAGGGGTTCCCCATATATTCAGGGTGTGCGGGTGTCTTTTAGGGGTTCCTCCATATATTCAGGGTGTGTGGCTGTGTTTTTAGGGGTTCTTCCATATATTCAGGGTGTGTGGGTTTATTTTTAGGGGTTCCTCCATATATTCAGGGTGTGTGGGTGTCATTTTAGGAGCTCCTCCATATATTCCGGGTGTGTGGGTGTGTTTTTAGGGGTTCTTCCATATATTCAGGGTGTGCGGGTGTATTTTTAGGGGTTCCTCCATATATTCAGGGTGTGTGGGTGTATTTTTAGGGGTTCTTCCATATATACAGGGTGTTCGGGTGTATTTTTAGGGGTTCCTCCATATATTCAGGGTGTGTGGGTGTATTTTTAGGGGTTCTTCCATATATACAGGGTGTGTTTTTAGGGGGTTCTTCCATATATTCAGGGTGTGGGTGTCTTTTTAGGGGCTCCTCCATATATTCAGGGTGTGTGGGTGTGTTTTTAGGGGTTCCTCCATATATTCAGGGTGTGCGGGTGTCTTTTTAGGGGTTCCTCCATATATTCAGGGTGTGTGGGTGTCTTTTTATGGGTTCCCCCATATATTCAGGGTGTGCGGGTGTCTTTTAGGGGTTCCTCCATATATTCAGGGTGTGTGGGTGTGTTTTTAGGGGTTCTTCCATATATTCAGGGTGTGTGGGTGTATTTTTAGGGGTTCCTCCATATATTCAGGGTGTGTGGCTGTGTTTTTAGGGGTTCTTCCATATATTCAGGGTGTGTGGGTGTATTTTTAGGGGTTCCTCCATATATTCAGGGTGTGTGGGTGTCATTTTAGGAGCTCCTCCATATATTCTGGGTGTGTGGCTGTGTTTTTAGGGGTTCTTCCATATATTCAGGGTGTGTGGGTGTATTTTTAGGGGTTCCTCCATATATTCAGGGTGTGTGGGTGTCATTTTAGGAGCTCCTCCATATATTCAGGGTGTGTGGGTGTATTTTTAGGGGTTCTTCCATATATACAGGGTGTGTTTTTAGGGGTTCTTCCATATATTCAGGGTGTGTGGGTGTGTTTTTAGGGGTTCCTCCATATATTCAGGGTGTGTGGGTGTATTTTTAGGGGCTCCTCCATATTTTCAGGGTGTGTGAGGTTACAGGGGGGTGTCTGGGATTGAGTCCCAGGCCATGGAGGAAGATTTGGGGATCTCACTGGCTGCGCAGAGACCAGAGCAGTGATCTTCACAGTTTGCTCCCAGGCAGCACTTTTCAGGTATTTCCCCTCTGCCCATCTTCTGGGAGCTGGCGTTTCATGCCTGGTTTCCCATGCTGCGTTTGTCCGAGGCCTCATGTGTTGCTTCTGATGAGCCGGCGCGCTCCCTGTGTAAGTGAGCTGTACTCTGGCATGCTTGTATCTGGTGTGCACATGGCTGGCTGGTGTCACACACCTGTGTTCTGATTTAGGGTTGACAGATCGGACATGTTTTACTTGACACAAATTACCAATTCATGCAAAGGGGAGCACAAGGAAAAGTGCTGCCCTGCAACATGTATAATTCATATGCTGGGATTAATTTGGTTTCTTACCTGTAGTGTATGGATTAGACATGCTGCAGGGTGGCATTTTTCATGCACTACCCATCAGCCTGAATACATTATATATGTCCAGGAACACCTGGCCGATCTGGCAGCCCTAGTTCTGAGCCATTTGTATAATCACCGTTGCCTTCTTCACCCCTGCCACAGAGACCTGTCTGACATTTCCTAAGTGCTGGCAACCTCACCATGTTTCTGTTCTCCAACTGTGTGTCCAGCGTGCCGCCTACCTGTGCTGCACCTTCAGCACCACCACCTGTGCTGTGTGAGAGGTGTAGGGCTATTGTACAGGTGGTTATGGGAGACGTACCGTTGCTGTACAGGAAGTGCATGCACGCGTATTGTACAAGTAGTTTTAAAGAGGAGTTTGGGTGTTGTACATGTGGTTATAGGAGGCGTAGGGATGTTGTTTGAGAGGTATACAGAAGGTGTATGGGTATAGTACATGTGGTTAGGTGTATGGGTATTGTACAGGCTGTGTATTGGAGGTGGTTATTGGCGGTGTATGGGTGGTGTATTGGAGGTGTACGGGTGTTGTTAGAGCTGGTTGCCTAAACCCTATTCCCGCAGAACAATGTTGCGCTGATTACATGGTGGCAGGCGACCGCCTCTCTCTATCTCTCTCTGCGGCCGCATGTTGTGGCAGAGATAGAGGGAGACGGATCTTGTTGTCATTCAGCGGCGGAGCGGCTTGTAATGTCTAATTGAATGCAGTGTTTAATTTTAATTAACATATTAATGAGCATTTTTCGGGCCCCTCAGCTTGGCGCCGGTGTGCGGACGGG
Organism: Leptobrachium leishanense; assembly: GCA_009667805.1. Lineage (NCBI taxonomy): Eukaryota > Metazoa > Chordata > Amphibia > Anura > Megophryidae > Leptobrachium > Leptobrachium leishanense. The sequence continues at coordinate 3,503 of RXON01001508.1, forward strand.
CCTGGAGAGGTGCTGGCATTTCTGCGGTAAGGGCAGTAACCTTGCAGGCGTTCATCTATGTCCGAACATGAGATCGGCGGCTGAACATCAATTACAGTCTGTTCTGAGTCGCAAATATCTGCTTTTACTGCGAGATAATCACATCCAGGAACATGGAATTAGACGGCAGATAAGAGCCGCCTTTGGCCTGTAATGTCGGGGGGGGGTTCCTGTTTGCATTAGACCTGTCTAGGATACAGTATCAGGCGTTACCAATCCACACGTTACACGCAGAAATAAAACTACCCGGACACGGTGAGCTGAACGCCACTCACCTCCATAGCCTTACAGGGCGCAGCGAGGCTGCACGCAGAGTATACTGCAGACATCACATCAAACAGCAGCAGCCGGGCCTGTGGGAGTGCAACCACATACATAAACCCGAAATCTGTCTATAATACAGAGCAAACACACGGTCACGAGAGCCACCAGTTACATCAGTCCAGTGACGTAACCAGAGTTATGGGCGCCCGGGGCAGAAATTCCCCCCCCCCCCACACCCTCATTATATAAACATCCACTCTGGTTATAAGTAGGCCCGGACAAAATATAGGACCCCCAGAATTATATACACAGGCACAGGAGGACCCCAAAAATTATATACACAGGCACAGGAGGACCCCAAGAATTATGTACACAGGCACAGGAGGACCCCCAGAATTATGTACACTGGACCCCCAGAACTATATACACAGGCACTGGACCCCCAGAACTATATACACAGGCACAGGAGGACCCTCAAAATTATGTACACAGGCACAGGAGGACCCCCAGAATTATATATACAGGCACAGTAGGACCCCCAGAATCATTCACTCTCAGACCTCAGATGGGGACCCGCGCATGCCAGCATGCTCCTCCACGAGGCCCGCCAGCTTCTGAAGGCTTTTTTATGTGCTCTCGCGAGATCGCGTGAAATCTCGCTGTAGTCCGCATCACAGCCTTCAGAAGGCCGGCGGCAGTGCGAGGCAGCATGCTGTGCGCTCACTTTGTCGGGCTCGGGCCACAGCGGGAACCTGCGTTCCCGCAGGACTCGAGCCCAGGTCTCTGGGCAGGGCTGGACTGGGACAAAAAATTGGCCCTGGACTTCACCCAGCAGACCGGCCCACTTTAATTATGTAAACATGCAAAAACAAAATTGTATATAGACCATAAGTATTGCAAAAAATGTTATTATATATTCCATTGCCCAGTTTGCAGCCCCCATATAATTTATTTATTTATTTATAAAGGATTTTACCAGGAAGGATACATTGAGATTTCTCTCGTTTTCAAGTATGTCCTGGGTTCAAGTACATTGAAGTGTTACATTTACAGAAATACAAAGTAATACAATGTAAGATATTAACAACACAAATATACAGATTAACAGAAAATAAATATGTAGGAAATATAGTCACTAGGTTACATGTTTACAGGTGCATTCTGTATTGAGGTATGTTAATAGGGAAATTTTGAGTGACTTAAGACTGGTGGAAGATTTGATGGTGTCTGGGAGGTTATTCCATAATTGTGGTGCTCTGTAGGAAAATGAGGACCGAGCCACTGTCTTTTTGTAGTGTGGTATAGCAAGTAAGGTGCTGGTCCTGGATCGGAGGTTATAGGATGAGGGAGCTGCTGGGGGAAGCAGTCTATTCAGGTAGGGTGGCAGCTTCCCAGAGATGCTCTTAAACACCAGGCTGGAAAGGTGAAGGGTGCGTCTGGATTCTAGTGATGGCCAGTTTAGCTGTTTTAACATGTCACAATGGTGGGTCATGTAGTTACATTGTAGCGCAAAGCGGCAGAATGAGTTATACAGTGTAGTAAGTTTATGAAGGTGTGTTTGCGGGGCGGCTGCATACACTACATCTCCGTAATCAATAGCCGGCATAAGCATTTGCTGTACAATCTGCTTTCTTACCGCGGGACTCAGGCAGGATTTGTTTCTGTACAGGGCACCTAGTTTGGGGTAAATTTAATATATATTGCCCAGTTTGCAGCCCCCATATAATTTATTATATAAAAATATTACCCAGTTTGCAGCCCCCTCCCCACTTCCATCACCCTCATTCACCTTCGGCCATAGAATCTTCTTTCTTCTATGATGACATCCCAACCTGCAAAAAAAGCAATAAAGCAGTGACAGTAGTTATTTATACTCACCTCCAATCTGTCCCATCTCCCAGTCGAACACCTCAGGCGCCCCTGGTCTCTTCACCTCTTCTCTGCGCGTCATGTGAGAGGTCAGAGGTCCACAGCTTCCTGGAGGGGGCGGTGCCTGGCAGCTTGCTATTCCCAGACACATGCTGTGCGTCTGGGAGTCGCGCTGGGGGGCCGTGAATCGCAACCAGACAAACTCCGGAATCTGACTTTTGAGAGTCCGATACCGGAGCTTCTGATTGGGAAAGCGGCGCCCTACTGAGTCTTCGGCCAGTACATGCCTGTCTCTGGGTGGTGGCAGTGGCTTGAGAACCGTTGGGGCACCGGCGGCCGGCGCCCCCCCCCTCGGCCCTGCGCCCAGGGCACCCGCACCGGCTGCCCCAGCGGTTGTTACGCCACTGCATCAGTCATGACCAAAGCTTCTCCAAGGTTTGTGTTTTTGTTGCGAATCCCCACCAGGAGGAGAATATGATCCTTGTACGCAGCACCTATCCTTTCCCTCCGATCCTTATAATGGTCGGTATGTATATATATATATATATATCCCTAGACTGACACTGAAGAAGCCAAAAGTGAGAACATATAGCCAAACCAAAATGCCAGAGAATATCGTAAGCTGTTGCCAGGGGTCCGTATATGGAGTAGAGGTAATGTCACTGCTCTGCATGGAGAGAGCCTGTGGAGACATGGGTTCGATCCCAGCGAGCAACCTCTCCAGTAAGTGTCCTTGGCAAGACACCTAACGGTACAGACTCGCCACCCAGGACATACTTGAAAACGAGAGAAATCTCAATGTATCCTTCCTGGTAAAATCCTTTCTCAAAAAAAAAAAAAATACCAATAAACACAGGAGCAGCTCTAAGGGATGTTAAACCACGAAAGGGCAATGTGTAAATGCATTGCCTGTGGCTTTAAACCCTCGGGTCTGCATCATCACGCCAGGCTCCACCCCCGGCGTCTCACGTGGCTGCCTGGACTCCTTTCATTACTCAGCGCCCGGCCAGCGAGGACGACACTGCTGGGCGCCTGTGTGTCAGGACCCGTACCCCATACCCCCTGGCGCCCCCTTTCTTTTCCCTTTTTCGCCATGGTCCATGACCTATGTTTATTTCTGGACTCTGACGTTCTGGCCATGGAGCCTCACCTGACCTCACCTTCCCCTGATTGCCCCAGTATTTGTGGAAGTTACACCCTCTCCAGCACACTTCCACATTGAAGTTGCAGACTGTGAACCTTTCTGAGAAAGCTCCCTGACGTTACCAAGGATTCCTTGATTGAACCACCAAAGACTCCAAGGACCCTCTGTTACTATCTGGACTTTCATTGCTTCATCATAACGGTACCCTCCCCATCCTGCTCCCCTTCTGCCCCCCAGCTAGGATCCCCGTGTACCAGACCTATTGCTGAACTCTGACCACTCTATTGTCTATTCCTTGCCTGATTCTATGTTCTTGTGTTTATGCTACATTAAACACCCTTTTGTTATTCTGAACCTGCCTCTTTCACTGCATCCTGGGCTCACAACCCCACCATGCTACACCAATCGCAGTCTACCCGTGACACTGTGGTCCGTAGCGTGGTATGTAACAGTAAACCCCTCTCTACGGGAGGTCCCCGAACGACCACCCGGTGCCCGTGGGTGAGCCCTATGGAAAGCATGAACCAACCGAGGAGCATGGACATCATGAGCAGGCAGCCATGAACGGTCCTCCGGCCCATAACCCTTCCAGTCAAAGTCTGGAAGCAAGCACGGACTTGATTTCGTACTCCTCTTCAACTTCAACAGGTGGAGGAGGGACAGAGGGTCTAGTGAAACGGTTACATAACAGAGGTTTCAATAAACTCACATGGAACACATTACGGATACGGAGAGCTGGAGGTAAAGCCAATTCATACGAGATAGGGTTAATATGACGTAGTACCCTGTAAGGGCCTATGAAGCGTGGTGCCAATTTCATCGTGGATATGTCCGTTATATTGGAAGGGAAAAATTTAAAATGGATGCCTGTAGCCATTTTGTTTTTAAATAGAAAGTCTTTTCTTTCAATTTTCCCTAGTTCTAGGAATGAACCGAGATTTTTTTTTTTACAGAGTTCATGGCTAGGTGAAATCTTATTTTTTTTCTAGAAATACCAGACATGAAGGAACCTTAAAATGTCTTTGTGTGATATAATGCCCAAGCTAAGTGCTAGACCTGTCATAATTAAATTTATTGGTCTGTTTTAAGTCTTTAAAACAAAAAGATATTTTGTCTTGGGTATAGGAAAATAAGAGTTAAAAAAAAATTTGTAAGGTAAAATATATATTCACGAGATATATTTTTATAATCAAGGTATATTTTATTATATTTACAGTAGAAAATATATGCTCCAATAAATATTGTAGAAGTATAATTGGTAAATAGTATAATTGTTGAATAGATTCTGTTGATTTTAGCTAGAGAAAAGAATTCAACTGATAAAGACTCAGTAAGTAACTAGAAAGGAGTGAGGAAATAAATCTACTTTTGACATGTAGAGACTAAATGTCTACACTGGGAGAGAAGAAGGTCTTTGTGTCCAAAATGACCTCTTGACACGAGATAAGACATATAAAATTAAATGTTGGAATTAAGAAGTGCAACACTGCCCTCTAGAGGATAGTAAATATTATATTTGATATAATGAATAATATTGCCAAACGTCAAATTGACTATAATTGAAGCGGCAATGTTGGTTGCAGTCATTCAGAGACATACACCACAATGCATGCAGATTCCAGGACATGAGGCACTCTGAGGCTAACACACATCGCTAGCAGACCATTCCGGGACAAGGCACTCAAGACTCTCACCAAATCTCTAACTCACATGCATTGATTATCTAATATAGATAATTGTCACATATTCAAAAAACAACATTACACAAAGAATTCTAAGGCAGACTCATCAAAATCCAGATTGGAGAGGTAATGTATGAGAGCTATATAAATTAAGGAATTAATGTAATTATATATATTTGTAGTATTTTTGCAACAGATAGACTGAGATTTCTCAGATTCTTGGTAGCTCCAAAATCTAAATATTTCTATTCTGCAGATAGAGATATGAAGAAGTGGACATAAGGATTTATCCTAAAAGAAACTGTTGTAGTATTGATATATATATATATATATTGAATTTGGAAATTACTGTGATTGCTATTAATAAGCAAGGAATTATATAACTACAAAATAAAAAGCAAAAGATTAGTTTAATTCTCGAGATTAGGGGAGGATTCACTAAATAAGTTTTATTACTTATTTTAAATTAGCTTATCTTTTGTTGATCCATGTAGTATAGAGAGATATATACATCTCTAAGATTTAGCTGGTTAAACATTGTTTGCTGGGAAATGTATGTTGTATTAAGCAGAAATGTTTAACTTTTGTGTATTAGTTACTAACTGATAAGGTAAATGATATTAATCATATATGCAGTTACTAACAGGAGATACATATATTGTTAAGCTAGTTTTTATGTGCTGATGGATTGTGGTTTATAAATCTGTGATTATGATATGAGATTTGAAACTTTTTTTGTATACGTAATAAATATATATGGTTTTATCCGATTATTGATTATTGTATTTTTCAAAGCAAAACACAGACAATTAAAAGAATTTAGGAGAATTTCTAGGAAATATAAACGATTGATATTTGTGTCTCGTATAAGTTTCTTATGAAATAATAATCCCCGCCATATTGGAGGCTTGGCTGAGAAGTCCAATATATGACGTGTTGTAGTCACGTGCAGAGATTATATCCGACAGGTACCTGTAACCTGATATGGCGGGTAAATAACCAGACCTGATCCCCTACCTGATATACAGGTGACATCCGTCTACTTTTGTCAGCTTTACCTTTTTGAGTAACCACATTCCACTCAGATATCTTTTTGATTGCAACCCAAGTTTCGTGAAGGGTATGCAGGTGCTTCTCTATGGCGGGTAAATTGGAGGTGGGAAAGTGAGATGGGAGAGTCGGGGGATGGAAACCATATATCGTAAAGAAAGAATGACCTGTCGTTTCATTGTCACAATTGTTTCGAGCATATTCAGCCCATGGTAAATAATCAGACCATGAGTGTTGCTGCTGCGATATAAAACAACGGAGGTATTGTTCGAGCCCTTGATTGGCTCTTTCGGATGCCCCGTTAGTTTGTGGGTGATAGGCGGATGAAAAAGCCATCTTAACTCCCATACTTTTACAAAAACCCTCAAACTGTGATATGAATTGTGTGCCCCTATCTGAAACAATTTCAACAGGTATGCCATGGTGTTTAACAACATTGTTAATGAAAACGGACACCAGATCCGAGGTAGAGGGTAGTTTAGGGAGAGGAACGAAGTGAGCCATTCTAGAAAAGCGGTCAACGATGGTGAGGATCACCGTGTTACCCTTGAATACGGGTAGATCGACTATGAAGTCCATGGAAACATGAGACCAGGGTCTAAGTGTTGCAACAATCCCACTGGTAAGTTCCTTTTGATTTCTTATTTCTGGCACATGTTTCACATACAGAAATATACTCTTTAACGTTCTGACGTAGGGCGGGCCACCAAAACTGTCTCCTTGGACTAGACACTGTCTTGGATATCCCCATATGACCGGACGGTTTGGTGTCATGATGCAATCTCATCAAGTTTTCTCTTTGGTTCTCAGGTACAAAGAGTTTATCGGGAGGTTTGCCCTCAGGAGCAAGTTTCTGAGCTACCTGAAGACACTCGAGCAAGGGAGAAGAGACAGTGACAGTGGTAGCCGAAACAATACACTCCCTAGGGACGATGGGATTATTATCCTGTATGTGTTTCTCGTAGGGGTCGAATTGACGGGACAAGGCATCTGCCTTGATGTTCTTTGACCCAGGTCGATATGTCAAGAGGACACTGGACAGGAACAATGACCACCTGGCCTGTCTGGCATTTAATCTTTTCGCATCCCCTATATACGTAAGATTTTTATGATCTGTGATTATCACAACGGGTATGGACGACCCTTCAAGCAGGTGTCTCCATTCGGATAAGGCGGACACAACCGCCAACAACTCTCGATTCCCTATATCATAGTTCATTTCAGCTGGAGACATTTTACGAGAAAAGAACCCACAGGGATGTAACGGTTTATTTGGTGCTTCTCTTTGAGATAGAATGGCTTCTATTCCTATCTCCGAAGCATCGACCACTAACTGGAATGATAATCGAGGGTCTGGATGTCTCAGAACCGGAGCAGAAGTAAACGCGGTTTTCAGTGTTTGAAAAGCTTGCACCTGGGGACCATTTCTGATTTTTGTATACCTTTCTTGGTCATGGCAGTTAACGGAGCCACCAAGGAGGAAATTTTTTTTATGAACCGTCTGTAGTAATTGGTAAAACCTAAGAACCTCTGGCTTTCAAGCCTTGAGGTAATGGCCAATCCAAAATCGAGGACAGTTTGGATGGGTCCATCTGGAAACCTTCAGGGGTAATCACGTACAGTTGCAAGAAAAAGTTTGTGAACCCTTTGGGATTACGTGGAGTTTTGCATGAATTGCTCATAAAATGTGCTCTGATCTTCATCTAAGTCACAACAATTTGAAAAACACAGTCTGCTTAAAATAATACAACACAAACAATATATGTTTTCATTGTGTTTATTGAACAGAACATGTTAACATTCACAGTGCAGGGTGGAAAAAGTATGTGAACCTTTGGACTTAATAACTGGTTGACCCTCCTTTGGCAGCAATAACCTCAACCAAACGTTTCCTGTAGTTGCAGATCAGACCTGCACAACGATCTGGAGTAATTTTGGACCACTCCTCTTCACAAAACTGTTTCAGTGTAGCAATATTCTTGGGATGTCTGGTGTGAATCGCTCTCTTAAGGTCATGCCACAGCATTTCAATCGGGTTGAGGTCAGGACTCTGACTGGGCCACTCCAGAAGGCGTATTTTGTTTTGTCGAAGCCGTTCTTTTGTTGAATTACTTGTATGCTTTGGGTCATTGTCCTATTGCATCACCTATCCTCTGCAGAGCTTCAGTTGGCGGACAGATGGTCTTACGTTTTCCTGCAAAATGTCTTGATAAACTCTGGAATTCATTTTTCCATCAATGACAACAATCCGTCCAGGCCCTGAGGCAGCAAAGCAGCCCCAAACCATGATGCTCCCTCTGCCATGTTTTACAGTGGGGATGAGGTTTTGATGTTGGTGTGGTGTGCCTTTTTTCTCCACACATAGTGTTGTGTGGAAAAAACAAACGACTCATTTTTGGTTTCATCTGTCCACAGAATATTTTGCCAGTAGTGCTGTGGAACATCCAGGTGCTCTTTTGCAAACTTCAAACGTGCTGCAATATTCTTTTTGGACAGCAATTGCTTCCTCCGTGGTGTCCTCCCATGTACTCCATTCTTGTTTAATGTTTTCCTTATTGTAGATGCGTCAACAAAAAATGTTAGCATGTGCCAGAGATTTCTGTAAGTCTTCAGCTGACACTCTAGGATTCTTCTTTACCTCATTAAGCATTCTGCGCTGTGCTCTTGCAGTCCTCTTTACAGGACGACCACGCCTAGGGAGAGTAGCAACAGTGCTGAACTTTCTCCATTTGTAGACAGTCTGTCTTACCGTGGACACATGAACACCAAGGCTTTTGGAGATACTTTTGTAACCCTTTCCAGCTTCATGCAAGTCAACAATTCTTGATCGTAGGTCTTCTGAGAGCTCTTTTCTGCGAGGCATGGTTCACATCAGGCAGTGCTTCTTGAAACCAGTAAACCCAAAACTGGTGTGTGTTTTTAAAGGGCAGGACAGCTTTCAGCAACACATCCAATAATATCACACTGATTGGACTCAAGGTTGGCTCACTCCTGGCTCCAATTAGCTCTTGGAGAAGTCATTAGCCTAGGGGTTCACATACTTTTTCCACCCTGCACTGTTTTCCACCCTGCAATGTTTACATGTTATGTTAAATAAACACATGAAAACATATTATTATTATTATTCTTTATTTATAAAGCGCCAGCATATTCCGCAGCACTGTACAATAAGCACAGTATAGACAGGGTTACAATACATTGAACAACATTTGACAAACAGTACAGGAGGAGATGAGGGCCCTACTCCCGTAGGAACTCACAATCTAGGAGGGTTGGGGTTGGAAACAAGAGGAGAGGACTGTAAGGTGAGAGTGATTGATGGTTGCGTCAGTGAGTTGGGTGGTAGGCTTCCCTAAATAGGAACGTTTTAAGGGAGCGTTTGAAGGAAGAGAAGTTAGGGGAAAGTCTGACAGTACGAGGGAGAGCGTTCCAGAGAGTGGGGGCTGCGCGTGAGAAATCCTGCAGTCTATCATGGGAAGAGGTGATGCGGGGAGAAGCTAGGCGCAGGTCACTGTTTGACCTTAGGGAGCGGGCTGGGTGTATTTGGTGATTAGTGAGGACAGGTAGTGGGGCGCTGAGTTAGTGAGGGTTTTGTAGGTAAGGATAAGGATTTGAACTTAATTCTGCAGTGGATGGGGAGCCAGTGAAGGGACTCGCAGAGGGAGCGGCAGAGACAGAGCGGCGGGTGAGGTGAATTAGCCTGGCGGAGGCGTTCAGGATGGATTGTAGGGGGGAGAGGCGGGACAGAGGGAGGCCAGATAAGAGATTATTGCAATAGTCGAGTCGGGAGATTACCAGGGCGTGTATGAGTTGTTTTGTGGTGACAGCGGTAAGAGATGGCCGAATTCTGGAAATATTACGCAGTTGGTATCGGCAGGAGGAGGAAAGAGACTGGATGTGGGGGATGAAGGAACGAGCAGAGTCAAGTGTAACTCCAAGACAGCGAACTTGGTTTGATGGGGAGATGGTGATACCCTCCACCGTGATAGAGAAGTCAGGAGGTGGGGAGGCATTGGAGGGAGGAATAAGTAGGAGCTCAGTCTTTGACATGTTGATCTTTAGGTGGTGGGAGGCCATCCAGGAGGAGATGTCAGATAAACAGTCACTGACTTTTGAGAGGACAGGGGGAGAGAGATCAGGGGTAGAGAGGTAGATCTGAGTGTCATCAGCGTAGAGGTGGTAATTAAAGCCAAAGCTGTTGATGATTTTGCCCAGGGAGGAGGTGTAGATGGAAAAGAGCAGAGGACCAAGGACAGAGCCTTGAGGTACACCAACAGATAGAGGCAATGAAGAGGAGGAGTTACCAGCAAAGGACACACAGAAGGACCTGTTGGATAAATAGGAGTCAACCCAAGCAAGTGCAGTATCACTGAGACCCAGAGAGTTGAGTGTCTGTAGAAGGAGGGGGTGGTCAACAGTGTCAAAAGCAGCCGAGAGGTCAAGCAGGATGAGAATAGAATAGTGGCCGTGTTTTTTAGCAGTTAGGAGGTCGTTGGTGACTTTGGTGAGGGCAGTTTCAGTTGAGTGTAGGGGACGGAAGCCAGATTGCAGGGGGTCAAGTAGGGAATTGGAGGACAGGAAGAGGGAGAGGCGGTTGAAGACTAGTTTTTCTAAGAGCTTTGATGTGAAGGGAAGCAGGGATACAGGGCGGTAGTTGGATGGAGAGTTGGGGTCTAGGGATGGTTTCTTTAGTAAAGGGGTAACTAGCGCGTGTTTTGAAGCATGTTATGTTAAATAAACACATGAAAACATATGTTTGTGTTGTATTATTTTAAGCAGACTGTGTTTTTCAAACTGTTGTGATTTAGATGAAGACCAGAGCACATTTTATGACCAATTCATGCAAAACTCCACGTAATCCTAAAGGGTTCACATACATTTTCTTGCCACTGTAACCCAGGAAATGTACCTTATTTAAATCAAACATACATTTTTCGAGTGTTAGACAATGGCTTGTATTGCAAAATTTCTTTAGCACAGTCCGAACATGTTCATGATGGGTTTCAATATCAGGCGAATAAATCAAAATGTCATCTAAATAAACAATGACAAAAATCTGCAAAAAGTCTCGGAGTACATCGTTTATGAGATCCTGAAATACCGCCGGAGCGTTATATAGCCCAAAAGGCATCACTAGATACTCGTAGTGCCCACTGCGGGTATTAAAGGCAGTCTTCAACTCATGATTTTCCTTTACCCTAACCAAGTTGTAGGCACCCCTGAGATCCAACTTGGAGTACACTGTGGCACCTTGTAACCTGTCAAACAGTTCGGAAATGAGTGGTATAGGATATACATTTTGAATGGTAATGCGATTCAACCCCCGGTAGTCTATACAAGGCCGTAGGTCTCCCTCATTTTTTGGATACAAAGCAGAAACACGCCCCGGCTGGGGAGGAAGAACACCTTATAAAGCCCTTAGCCAGATTCTCCTTTATGTACTCCTCCATAATCTCATTCTCTCTTTGAGACAGAGGATATACATGACCTCTGGGTGGCATGGTACCGGGAAGCAAATCAATGGCACAGTCATATGGTCTATGAGGAGGTAATATATCACGATTCCGTTTTTCGAAAACCTCCCTCAGATCCTGGTACCATTCAGGGACTTCTGTGGATAAAGGAGGAGCTGTTGGCAAATTAAGGCTCCCTATAGTGGTGACCGTCTTTAAACACTATAACCAACATCGAGCATTCCATGCCTTAATCTCACCGTGTTCCCAATCGAGGGAAGGATTGTGTTGCACCAACCAAGGGAAACCCAACACCACGGGGCATGAGGGTGACTCTATAACCTGAAATGTTATCTGTTCATGATGGCGAACCCCTGTAGTGAGACATAGAACTGCAGTGTCATGTGTCACCCTGGGTTGGGATAGAGGCCTTCCGTCAATGGCCTCTACGAATAATGGCGTATCTCTCTCAAGCAAAGGGATAACATGGGTACGAGCAAACACCTGATCAATGAAATTCCCTGCCGCCCCAGAGTCAAGAAATGCAACGGTATGAATCAAGAACGTTTCCCAGGAGAGAGAGATAGGCACTACCATGCACGTTTTCATTATAGGAGACACATCCGTCAAGCCCAAGGTTTGTCTCCTAGAAGACCTTAGGCTGTCTCGTTTCCCGAAATCCTTAAACCGCTAGGTCTCCTGGTACATTGATTCCGGACATGCCCCCTGCCAGCACAGTAAATGCATAACCCCTCTCTTTTGCGGCATTCTCTCTCCTCCTGTGATATACCGGTGTTACCGATTTGCATGGGTTCAGAAGGATGGGGTTCGGCTGCGGGTGGCACGGGAACATGAGGAGCAATATTCGGAAGAGGTGGCAGTACCCTGCGAACCCTTTCTCTGGGACTTCGTCTGTCACGGATCTGGTCATCAAGGGCAATACAAAAATCAATTAACTCTTCCAACACAGGTAATTTCATGGGTGCGAGTTCGTACTTGAGGGAGTCAGGCCCTCTGTGAAGGCCAAGACAAGAGCTTCGTTGGTCCATGTAACCTCAGAAACGAGTGTTTTGAATTTGATTGCATAATCGGACACCTTCCTGTTGCCTTGTCTGATTCGGAAGAGTGACCTCCCTACCGTCTGAGACCTACGAGTGGGATTGAATGTATAGCATAGCTCTGACACAAACTTCTCGTAATCATATACAATCGGTTTCTTATTCTCCCAGAGAGGGGTAGCCCATTCCAGAGCTTTATCAGAGAGATGGTTAATCAGAAACTCCACCTTAGACTTATCAGACGGACACATACCCGGGTTGAGGTCAAAATGAATCCCCACATGAATCAAAAACCCACGACAAGCACCAGGGGTACCGTCAAAGCGCATCAGTGCTGTCATATGAACGTGGTGAGTAGGCGGATAAACGGCAGTGGATACAGCACCCGCAGGAACTGGTGGAGACGGCGAGGCTGGTGCTTTACCTGGCTGGTTTAACAGCACATGCAAGGCCTGAGCGATTTGACCCATTCTATGATCCTGTTCCTCTTGCCTTCCAGAGATCTTGGCTAATTGGGCTGATAGGTCTACAGGATCCATGGCCCTATCGCAATGTTACGAATCCCCACCAGGAGGAGAATATGATCCTTGTACGCAGCACCTATCCTTTCCCTCCGATCCTTATAATGGTCGTGTGTATATATATGTATATATTATATATATATATCTAACCCTAGATTGACACTGAAGAGTCCAAAAGTGAGAACATATAGCCAAACCAAAATGCCAGAGAATATCGTAAGCCGTTGTCGGGTCAGTACGCCAGAGAATATCGTAAGCTGTTGCCAGGGGTCAGTACGCCAGAGAATATCGTAAGCTGTTGCCAGGGGTCAGTACGCCAGAGAATATCGTAAGCCGTTGCCAGGGGTCAAAATACCAAGAAATACCAATAAACACAAGAGCAGCTCTAAGGGATGTTAAACCACGATAGGACAATGTGTGAATGCATTGCCTGTGGCTTTAAACTCGGCGAGTCTGCGTCATCACGCCAGGCTCCGCCCCCTGGCGTCTCACGTGGCCGCCTGGACTCCTTTTATTACTCCGTGCCCAGCCAGTGAGCAGCGAGGACGATGCTGCCGGGTGCCTGCAGTCCGTAGCACGGTATGTAACAGTTTTGAGCTGGAAATAGACCCAGAAGCGTAACTAGAAACCTCAGGGCCCAGGTGCAGGAACCAAAACGCCCCCCCCCTAAGCAAAAACATATTTTGTCCCCCCTCCCGTCAACATGCATTGGTCCCCTCCAGGTCCACAATGTTGATTCCAGAAATCAGTGTCCCATTTTTTTTCCAGGTCCACTATGACCTCTTCAGTCCATCCCATTTTTAATGTAATGTGCACTATGTGCATCTCCACAGAGCTCCGCAGCAATAAACCTCACAGTCATGTGTGCTGTGTATGACCGTATCAGAGCTCCACAGAAATAAAACTCACAGCAATGTGCGGTATGTGTATGAGTATCACAGAGCTCCACTGTAATAAAACACACTCCTACACACTGCACATTACTGAACGTTTTATTACTGTGGAGCTCTGTGATACACTCATACACACTGCACATCACAGAGCTCCACCGCAATAAAACTCACAGTAATATGTGGTGTCTACTAGGGCTGAAGCAACTAATCGATGATTAAAATAGTTGTCATCTATTTCCATTCTGGATTAATCGGTGTTGATTAATCGTCCTGTGTGCAGCACACACTGTTTTGAGTCAGACTGAGTTAAAAGTAATTAACCTCAGCTTCGGAGCTGATTGGAGAAGACGCGCCGCTGCTTTACTAGGTATGATTTAGTTCTAGGGTTATGTCAGAGACAGCCAGTTTGTTTTTATTCCATTTACAACAGTAGCAGAACTCTAACACAAACAATAGGATACTGCCAATGCGTGAAAGAGCTGTATGCCTGTGTTTTAACCTTACTTGAAGATGGAGTCCTGTGCCACCACCCTCCCTGCCACACTCTCTTTGATCGGGAACTGCCATTCCCTCCCTTTGCGCTTTTCCCTTTCCCCAAACTCCCACACTCAGATCCTTTTGCACATAACCACTTCCTCTCACACTCCGGTCAAGTCACTTGAGCAAAGTCACTCCCTTCCACCTCCAGTCCCTTCTCCCATTCAATTGTTCACGAAATTATTTAAAAGGGACACTCTACGCACCCTGACCACTTTAATTTATTAACCTCGATTTCATGCTGACATCATCCTCTATGACCAACGGCTTGTAGCCACGTTCATTTGAGAAAGCAAACGGGCTTAAGCTGCGCATGCAGCATCAACCCATCCCTCTGACCAAGCACTCGCAGCATCAACCCATCCCTCTGACCAAGCTCTCGCAGCATCAACCCATCCCTCTGACCAAGCTCTCGCAGCATCAACCCATCCCTCTGACCAAGCTCTCGCAGCATCAACCCATCCCTCTGACCAAGCGCTCGCAGCATCAACCCATCCCTCTGACTAAGCGCTCGCTGCATCAACCCATCCCTCTGACCAAGTGCTCGCAGCATCAACCCATCCCTCTGACCAAGCTCTCGCAGCATCAACCCATCCCTCTGACCAAGCTCTCGCAGCATCAACCCATCTCTCTGACCAAGCTCTCGCAGCATCAACCCATCCCTCTGACCAAGCGCTTGCAGCATCAACCCACCCTCTGACCAAGCGCTCGCAGCATAAACCCATCCCTCTGACCAAGCTCTCGCAGCATCAACCCATCCCTCTGACCAAGCTCTCGCAGCATCAACCCATCCCTCTGACCAAGCGCTCGCTGCATCAACCCATCCCTCTGACCAAGCACTCGCAGCAGCAACCCATCCCTCTGACCAAGCTCTCGCAGCATCAACCCATCCCTCTGACCAAGCGCTCGCTGCATCAACCCATCCCTCTGACAAGCTCTCGCAGCATCAACCCATCCCTCTGACCAAGCGCTTGCAGCATCAACCCACCCTCTGACCAAGCGCTCGCAGCATAAACCCATCCCTCTGACCAAGCTCTCGCAGCATCAACCCATCCCTCTGACCAAGCGCTCGCAGCATCAACCCACCCCTCTGACCAAGCGCTCGCAGCATCAACCCACCCCTCTGACCAAGCGCTCGCTGCATCAACCCATCCCTCTGACCAAGCGCTCGCAGCATCAACTCATCCCTCTGACCAAGCTCTCGCAGAATCAACCCATCCCTCTGACCAAGCTCTCGCAGCATCAACCCATCCCTCTGACCAAGCGCTCGCAGCATCAACCCACCCCTCTGACCAAGCGCTCGCAGCATCAACCCACCCCTCTGACCAAGCGCTCGCAGTATCAACCCATCCCACTGACCAAGCCCTCGCAGCATCAACCCATCCCTCTGACCAAGCGCTCGCAGCATCAACCCATCCCTCTGACCAAGCGCTCGCAGCATCAACCCATCCCTCTGACCAAGCGCTCGCTGCATCAACCCATCCCTCTGACCAAGCACTCGCAGCATCAACCCATCCCTCCGACCAAGCGCTCGCATACGTTGTGTGAAAAGTATGTAAGATACGCAATTGCATATGTACGTACAAAAGTTACATACACTATGCAAATTGCTTATAAAAAAGGTGGAGGGGTTGTGGTTATTTTTTTGTGAGACCTGAGCGGGCACCCACCGTAGAGCAGGCCACTAGTGCTGTTGCTCGTCCTCAGGATCGCACACCCCCACTTTTTCTCACTATAAGTTTACAGGGTCATCCAGACGTGGACCCCTTGCTTGATGTGCCTAGAGGAGTGTCAGCTATACCCTCCTGACGAGGCCTAACAAGGCTGAAACGATCGTGCAGGGATGACGTCCTTGGCAATCAGTACCGGCCGCCCTTTCTGGGTGAGAGCAGACTGATTTGCATATGGAGCATTCATCCCTGTAATGGCACAAGCTAAAACCTTGTGAGACCTGAGCAGCCCCCACCGTAGAGCAGGCACTAGTGCTGTTGCTCATCCTCAGGATCCTCACACCCCCCTTTTCTCACGTGGTTATATTTTTACACAGGGGGATGGGACAGAGACACAAAGAGGCAGTGATTTGGGTCAGGCACAGGGGGATGGGGCAGAGACACAATGAGGCATGCTGATGGGGCAGAGACACAGCGGTAGTGGGGTGGGACAGAGACACAAAGAGGCTGTGATTTGGTTCAGAGACACAGGGGGATGGGGCAGAGACACAATGAGGCATGCTGATGGGGCAGAGACACAGCGGTAGTGGGGTGGGACAGAGACACAAAGAGGCTGTGATTTGGTTCAGAGACACAATGAGGCATGCTCATGGGGCAGAGACACACAGCGGTAGTGGGGTGGGACAGAGACACAAAGAGGCTGTGGGTTGGTTCAGAGGCACAGGGGGATGGGACAGAGACACAATGAGGCATGCTGATGGGGCAGACACACAGCGGTAGTGGGGTGGGACAGAGACACAAAGAGGCTGTGGGTTGGGTCAGAGACCCAATGGGGGTGAGTGGGATGGAGCACAGACCCCCAAATCTCTTGCTTTCTATTGCCTAACCTGCCATTTGTTCTGTTCTTCAGGATCCGGCTAAGAGAAGACACGAGGTGGATTCACCTTCTGATATCACGTTTACAATCACAGATCGGCCCTTAATCGCAGCCATTATTATGTTTACGAGGAGTTTCTCCTGGAAAGATAAACATCATTAGGAATGAGCACAGCGGCACGCTCCCCCTGCCAGGTAAACAGGAGGGAAATGTTTTATCTGATTGCTCGTTACACAAAGTATTTTTCAATTAGTGTGCCTCTGCCACTGCAACCCAAAAAGATCATAAGCTGAGCACGCCGCCTGAGGGTCGGATAGTGCCGCCCGGATCCCTTTTAATTTCTAACGAGGCTCGTTAAACATTTGTGGTGCTTGTAGCCCCCAGGTTCCATGTGAAAATCAGAACCACAAAACAACCTGCAACCCATACAGTGCTCTGACATCACACACCTAACCTGTGAGATCACATTTATTTAGAAAGAACCAGAGCGCAAAGCTGCTGCCTTTTAATCAATGACAGATACAGAAGAGCTTGGCAAAGACGCCCGGCAAAAGTAACTGCCGGCTCGAACCAGAGCCACAACACTGGGTGCAGAAATAAAACAAAACCCAAATTAAAGCTAAAAAATAAAGCACCAATAAAATTCAAGCTTTAATAATTTTTTAATGCCTCGATCTCATGATGCAGGAGACTGGCGGTTATGACTCTGACTGAGGCGACGCTATCTTCCATTATACATGTTACCCCTATATATGTGTATGTGTGTGTGTGTGTGTGTGTATTCTGTGACATTTTGTAATTTCTATACTTTTCAATATAGGTTTTGTTCTGCAACAGATGCAGAAGGTCAGCTATCCTGACAATGCAGACACTGCGCAATACAACACGGGAAAACACATGCATGCACACACGCACTGATACACAAACAAATAGGCACATGCACACACATACAAACATCACACATACATAAACACAAATAGAGGCACATGCATATTCACACATGTACCCTCGAACATACACACACTGTGCAATACAACATGTGAAAACACTTACACACAAAGACACACTGGCACATATATAAACACATGCGTACACATACAAATAAACATTACACCTACAGAAACACAAATAAAGACACGTGCACACAAATATCCAATTACACATGTACAGACATACATATTCACACATGTACGTTCAAACATACACTGCAATACAACATATGAAAATACTAAGACATGCAAACGCACTGACAAAAAAACGACACAAACACACATTGACATGCTCATGCATATGCGTACACATATACACACACATAAACACAATTAAAGGGACAAGCACACAAAGATCCATTTACACATGCTCAAACATGTACACACATAACATGACTGATTAGGCCTGAGACCTTCCCAGCCCATACCCCAATAACCTGAATAAGACACAAACGCATATATGTCAGTTGGAATGTGCATGGGCCACAGCTTTATTAAACCATATACAACCATCCCTCGCAGTGCTTAATCACAACCTGCCCTATCGCTCCATGCAATAGACATTTACACCAATATCCAACCAAGAGCTCGTCCCCCCGCAAGCGAGGTTCGTCTCACCCCCAAAGCCTCACCCGATGGCGGCTAATACATCCTTTAAGCACTGCTGTCCAGGGATAACCGCCAATCTTCAGCTGTGACACGATGGGATGAAATCCAAGGGTGGGTGGGCAGGTCTCACCTTGATGTACTTCTCACGTTGGCAGGAACAAGAGGAAGAACCCTGCACCCATCATCAGCATATATAGCCCAGGTAAGCAACACTGTTGCAAACACACCACCAATAACACCATAGCTTTTTCCTTGACTGACAGGCCCAGACATCGTCCAGCCCCCCCCCCTCCTGAGGGGCCCCAGGGATTCTACACCCTTCCAGATCCTTTCTTAACTTACAGGCCCAGACCATCAGTCATGACCCCCTTCCTGAAGGTCCAGGGGATTCTTACATGCATGCAGAAACCTAAAGACACACATACAGATGTACATAGTCACTTATGTACGCTCACACACATACAGGCACTTATACACATGCACTCATAAACACTACATACATATATACACACACATTTATAC
Organism: Leptobrachium leishanense; assembly: GCA_009667805.1. Taxonomy (NCBI): domain Eukaryota; kingdom Metazoa; phylum Chordata; class Amphibia; order Anura; family Megophryidae; genus Leptobrachium; species Leptobrachium leishanense. The sequence continues at coordinate 22,680 of RXON01001508.1, forward strand.
ATAAACACGCACATACGTAGACACGCACACACAGTTATTGCAGGCTTAGGATTCATCTCATAAGATTAGTTATTCGGTTTGGACGTGATTTAAAATGTGGGACTATCTGCAATGTGTCGACATTTTAACTAAACCCTCATTAATTCACTCAGTGTTTTCTAGTGATTTTTTTTACACTCGTGGTGCAGGTTCGCCCCGTGTAGTATGTTTTAGATTTTCTTATCCTTGCAGAGGCATACTGATACATAACATTGAGTGGATCTTGTGCTGCCAAGGGGTGCTGACTAGGGATGAGCTGTTCGGGTTCGGACGGTTCGGGGTTCGACCCGAACTTAGCCTGTTCGAGCAGATTGCGAACCCCGAACATTTCCGGGTGTTCGCCGCATGTTCGACGACAATGGACCACATTGCATTTTCCCACTGCCTGAAGCTCGTAATTGGCTACAGCCTTGCACCTGACCACAGGTTTGATGCAAGACTGGTTGAACACTATGCCAATCACCGCTCAGAGTCCTGATTGGGCAAATTTTGCCCAATCATGGGCTCACAGAGCTAAGTCCCGCAGCACACTATATAAGGTTTCAACGCAGCGCTTCTGCACGCATTTCAGAGGAGGTTTCAAAGAAGATAGTTGTGTGTGTTGTTACTGCCGGTCTGCCACGCTACTGGGGGGGTCTCATTTCGACCAAATATCAGGGAATTTAGGTGATGTGTGTCTTGTCACTGTGCCAGCAAGTTTTTTTGGGGTTTACAATTTATTTAAAACATTTGTGTATTGAGGTGATTTTCTGGGTCTTGTCACACTGTGCCAGCAAGTCTTTTTGGGTCTCATTTATACCAAATATCAGGGAATTTAGGTGATGCGTGTCTTGTCACTGTGCCAGCAATTTTTTTGTGGGTTTACAACTTTATTTAAAACATTTGTGAATTGAGGTGATCTTCTGTGTCTCGTCACACACCAGCAATTATTTTTGGGGCTTCACTAATTTCTTTTACACTGGGAATTAAGGTGATCTGTGTCTCGTCATACAAACAGTACCACGCTGTATTTTGGGGCTCACTAATTTCTTTAAAACACTTGTGAATTAAGGTGATCTGTGTCTCGTCATACAAAAATACCACGCTGTATTTTGGGGCTCACTAATTTCTTTAAACCACTTGGAAATTAAGGTGATCTGTGTCTCGTCATACATCCAGTACCATGTGTATTTGGGGCTCACTAATTTCTTTAAAACATTTGTGAATTAAGGTGATCTGTCTTTTGTCACTGGCTGCCAGCTATCAGTGTGTCTCACTGAGTTATACCAGAGTTATTTAAATCTTTATACCAGAGTTGAATCAGAGTTCTGTATATATTAATCTATATATCACTCACCATGTCTGAAAGAACAAAAAGGACAGGCAGACGCTCCCAGCCACAGATAAGAGGGCAAGCAGCCCCTGTGTCGGGAGGCTGTGTCTCTGGTCGTGGTGGACGTGGTGCATCCTCTGCAGGGGCACGCTTGTCCTTTCTAACTGGTGCTGGCCGTCTTAAGCAGCAGCAACATACAGAGGACTTGGTGGATTGGCTAACCAGGCCATCCTCATCCTCCGAGTCCTCTGCCAGCCAGGCTTCTAGTGCTTTACAGTCCACCTCAGCTGCCAAAGCATCTAATGCAGCCTCCATGTCCACAGCTACTCCTGCCGTAGCCTCGCTATCACACACGGAGGAGTCAGCTGAATTGTTTGACTACAATGAGAGAGACATGCTGCTTGAGGATGCGCAGCAAGTACAGTGCTCTGATTCAATCTCTGAGGTTGAGGAAGGGAGTATAATCAACCTAGAGGAAGGGGGTGCCAGTGATGACACACAAATAACTGGCACTCATGTTGCCCCAGCAGCTGCAGCATACTGCCAAGTTGGCTCCAGTGACGAGGAGATAGGGGGTGAAGATGACATTGATGATGAGGTCACTGACTCCACCTGGGTGCCAGATCGAACTGAGGAATCAAGTGAGGAGGAGGGGGAGGAGGAGGAGGCACAGCAAACACAAGGCACAACATCCTCTGTGACCAACCGTAGCACTAGCCAGTCCAAGGCATCACATGTCAGAGCTGCTCCGGTGCAGAGCGCTGTTGTCTCAAAGAACACATGCAGGAACTCTGCTGTCTGGGAGTTAATTAAGAACTGTGCAGCAGACCCAACCGTTGCTATTTGTAATCTATGTCAGAGGAGGCTGAAGCGTGGGATAAACACTAGACACTTGGGTACCACGTGCTTGAGGCGACATATGAACAAGTGCCACACATCCCGTTGGGGCAAAACTTTGCGTAGGTCCTCCTCCTCCTCATCTGTCTCTACCCACACTGTATGTCCTGCCATGCAATTGCCTACAACCTCCACCGACAGGGATGATGCTACAGTAATGGATGTACCAGCAGGTCCTTCCTCACAATGTGACATCATCCCAGTAGCTGAAGATTTACGCAGTCAGATTACGTTGCCGCAGCTGCTGCAGCGAAAGAAAAAATATAGTCCCAACCATCCCCAAGCACAGCGTCTAAATGCCAGCTTAGCAAAATTACTCGCATTGCAGCTGCTGCCTTTCCAGCTGGTGGACTCTGCTCCCTTCCGTGAATTTGCTGAATGTGCTGTACCACAGTGGCAGGTTCCAAAACGCCATTACTTTTCACGCAAGGCAATTCCAGCACTATACCAGCACGTGGAAGACAATGTTATCCAGTCATTGGGAAAGGCAGTCAGCAGCAAGGTGCATGTCACTTTAGACACGTGGTCCAGCAAGCATGGACAGGGTCGTTACACCCAGTGGCCATGAAGGAAATAACTTGATTGCAGCTGGGAGGGATCCAAGACGGGGCTCTGTGCTGGAGCTTGTTCATCCACCACGCCTCCAGAAAGCTGCTTGTATGAGGTCTGTCTGCTCCACCACCACCACCTCTTCCTCCTCCTCCTCCTCCTTCTCTGTCTCTGGCGAAGTGGCAGTTAAACTGACGCCTGACAGGGTGTACGCAATGGCTCAAGCAAAAAGATGCCATACTGTGCTGGAGCTGGTTTGTTTAGGGGACAGGAGCCACACCGGATCAGAAATTTTGGCAGCTCTGCAGGGGCAGGTGCAGAGATGGTTAACACCACGCCAGCTTGAGCTGGGAATGATCGTCTGCGATAATGGCAGCAACCTTCTCTCCGCCCTATGCAAGGGTAAATTGACACATGTACCATGCCTAGCACACGTCCTAAATCTGGTGGTACAGCGTTTCCTAACCAAGTACCCAGGGCTGCCAGAGCCTCTCATCCAGGCCAGAAAAGTCTGCAGCCACTTCAGACGGTCATTCCCAGCAAGCGTTCACCTGGCAGAAATTCAAAGAGAATTCCACCTTCCCACAAACCGTCTGATCTGTGACATGCCCACCAGGTGGAATTCGACATTAGCAATGCTGCAGCGTCTGCACAAGCAGCAGAGGGCCATCAACGAGTACCTGTGTGAGTATGGCACAAGGACAGGTTCAGGTCAACTTGTTTTTTTTTCCCCCCGCAGTGGCTGATGATCAAGGATGCATGCACTGTACTGTCACCATTTGAGGAGGCAACGAGGATGGTGAGCAGGGACAGTGCATGCATTAGTGACACAATTCCTTTAGTGTTCCTGCTGGAGCACAGTCTGCGGGAATTATAGATGTGGCTCTAGAGGCAGAGCAGCGGGAGGAAGAGGAGGCCTTCCCTAGCTCTCAAGGCCCCAGTCTTTCTGCAGACAGCATTCCAGCGGGTCCTACTCAGATCAGACAGGAGGAGGATGAGGAGGAGGAGGACTATTTAAGTAGTGGGGGCATTGAAGGTGGGGATTCCTCAAGGCAGGGTTTTTGTGCCCAGAAACAGAAGGGCTTGTGCGTGGCTGGGAGGAGGAAGTGCACAATACGGTCATCCTCATTGACCAGGAAGACTCGGCAGCTAATGCCACCTCCAACCTACGCTGCATGGGCTCCCTAATGATGCAAAGCCTGCTAAAGGACCCCAGGATTCGTGCTATCAAGGAGAGGGATCATTACTGGTTGGCAACCCTTCTTGATCCACGATACAAGGGGAAAGTTGCAGAGCTCATCCTGCCCGCACAGAGGGAGCACAGGATGACAAAACTTGAGGACGCTCTAAAGCGAAACTTGTGTAACACCTTTCCAGGCACTGTTAGATTACCAAGTGCTGACACACGTGCTTCTGAGGCTGCAGGTGATCAGAGGAATAGCGGTGAAGGCCAGGGCCGCTTGACTGATGCATTTTTTAATTTTTTTAGTCCTCGACGCCCAGGGACGTCAAATGTAGGCACCCATTGCCAGTGTCTTCACCATATGGTGCAGGACTACCTAGGGGCAAGGGCAGACCGGATACCTTTCCAGCAGATGATCCACTGGCTTACTGGGTGTTGAGATTGGATCACTGGCCAGAACTTAGCCAATATGCTATGCAGCTACTAGGTTGCCCTTCATCTAGCGTGCTTTCCGAAAGGACGTTCAGTGCCGCTGGAGGTTTTGTCACAGACAAAAGAGTGCGTCTGTGCACCGACTCTGTAGACCGGCTGACATTTATAAAAATGAATCAGTCCTGGATCAGCAGCTATCAATCCCCTGATGCTGAAGTAATGGAATAGATAGGGGATGTCCTCTTCTGCATTCACAAAACCTCCAGCACTGAACTCTTCCACAATACCACAAAAGGGTTACGGTGTGAAGGCACTTGCTGCCATGAAAGGCACAATATCTGGCTGCACTGACGCCCATTAAAAAAAACTTTTCAATATAGGACCACATGGTCCACCCCTGCACTCTTCCACAATACCACAGAGGGGTTACTGTATGATAATACTTGCTGGCCTGGCACCAAAGGCACAATATCTGGGTGCACTGACGCCCATTACCAGATCAAAAAATTTTCAATAAAGGACCACATGGTCCACCCCTGCACTCTTCCACAATACCACAGAGGGGTTACTGTATGATGATACTTGATGGCCTGGCATTAAAGGCACAATATCTGGGTGCACTGACGCCCATTAACAGATAAAAAAAAACTTTTCAATATAGGACCACATGGTCCACCCCTGCACTCTTCCACAATACCACAGAGGGATTACTGTATGATGATACTTGATGGCCTGGCATTAAAGGCACAATATCTGGGTGCACTGACGCCCATTACCAGATAACAAAAAAACACTTTTCAATATAGGACCACATGGTCCACCCCTGCACTCTTCCACAATACCACAGAGTGGTTACTGTATGATGATACTTGCTGGCCTGGCACCAAAGGCACAATATCTGGGTGCACTGACGCCCATTACCAGATCAAAAAAATTTCAATAAAGGACCACATGGTCCACCCCTGCACTCTTTATTATTATTATTCTTTTTTTATAAAGCGCCAGAATATTCCGCAGCGCTGTACAATAAGCACAGTATAGACAGGGTTACAATACATTGAACAACATTTGACAAACAGTACAGGAGGAGATGAGGGCCCTATTTCCGTAGGAACTCACAATCTAGGAGGGTTGGGGTTGGAAACAGGAGGAGAGGACTGTAAGGTGAGAGTGATTGATGGTTGCGTCAGTGAGTTGGGTGGTCGGCTTCCCTAAATAGGAACGTTTTAAGGGAGCGTTTGAAAAAAGAGAAGTTAGGGGAAAGTCTGACAGTACGAGGGAGAGCGTTCCAGAGAGTGGGGGCTGCGCGTGAGAAATCCTGCAGTCTATCATGGGAAGAGGTGATGCGGGGAGAAGCTAGGCGCAGGTCACTGTTTGACCTTAGGGAGCGGGCTGGTGTATTTGGTGATTAGTGAGGACAGGTAGTGGGGAGCTGAGTTAGTGAGGCTTTTGTAGGTAAGGATAAGGATTTTGAACTTAATTCTGCAGTGGATGGGGAGCCAGTGAAGGGACTCGCAGAGGGGAGCGGCAGAGACAGAGCGGCGGGTGAGGTGAATTAGCCTGGCGGAGGCGTTCAGGATGGATTGTAGGGGGAGAGGCGGGACAGAGAGAGGCCAGATAAGAGATTATTGCAATAGTCGAGTCGGGAGATTACCAGGGCGTGTATGAGTTGTTTTGTGGTGACAGCGGTAAGAAATGGCCGAATTCTGGAAATATTATGCAATTGGTAGCGGCAGGAGGAGGAAAGAGACACTCTTCCACAATACCACAGAGGGGTTACTGTATGATCATACTTGATGGCCTGGCATTAAAGGCACAATATCTGGGTGCACTGACGCTCATTAACAGATAAAAAAAAAACACTTTTCAATATAGGACCGCATGGTCCACCCCTGCACTCTTCCACAATACCACAGAGGGGTTACTGTATGATAGTACTTGCAAGCCTGGCACTAAAGGCACAATATCTGGGTGCACTGCCATTGACGCCTGTATCAGATTTATATCCTCAGAGGGGTTCCGGTGTGACGGCACTGTTGCCGACGCTAAAAGCCCAATTTTAAAGCACCTATTGTTACTTTCATCCAAAGCCTGCATAAGTTTCACAATAATTTAGCCCAAAAAAAACACTAAACTTTTTCTGCGCGTCCTAAAATGTCTTTTCATACAGACTGCCGCCCCAAGCAGTTGTTTATGGATAGATTAAAGGAAAAGCATTTACCGTCATATGAAACGTCATTTATTTGACGCATGTGAGACAAGGAGCGATTGTGACCAGGCCGGAGCGCAGGTGCTGCCTTGCGGACGCTGGAGATCGGTTTCAGTGACTTGCCGGAGACCTAGTAATCCACCGCTGAGAGGTTTACACAGATACAGAGCTGCAGATTGGACCCCGAGTTAGGAGACCGCGATGATCTAATGGGAGTGCAGGCGGTGAACTGAGAATCTTGTGGCAGAGACGGACAAGCAAGACAAGCGGATCCGGTGGCACAGAGTCCCAGCCAAATCGAGTGGAGAGACGTCCTGGGTCCAGCAGGGTGCAGAGTATCTGGCGGATGGGTGAGAGGCCTCCAGACCACAGTACAGTAATAAAGCACGCTGCAGTTTGTCAAAATCTACAGGCCCCCAACGTGACTAGTAGAAGACACATTGAATTCATTTACTGGCCAGTTGAATCTAGTACCCGGGTACCAACACACGCATACACTCACACCTTCTTGGGACACAACCTGTACGGGACTCACACTCCGGCAACGAAGGGGTTAAAATTCCTTTTCTTTTCCGCTGCGCGTTTCTCGCATTACGAATTCCTGTAAATATATATGTATACCGTGCTGCTCTATATATGCCAGTTTATTTGAGACCAGTAAACTATATAACTTATAAAATCCACAACAGTGCTGGTGTATATTTATTCCCTAGTGCGGGGAGACTGACCCGAGGTTAAATTCACCGGCTCCTCCGGGAGTGAGCGCTACACTTCTAATGCTCCTTCCAGCAGGATAATGCACCATGTCCATCCCTTTTATGAGCACAGTGTCCCCTGTATCTTCTAATGGCTCCTTCCAGCAGGATAATGCACCATGTCCATCCCTTTTATGAGCACAGTGTCCCCTGTATCTTCTAATGGCTCCTTCCAGCAGGATAATGCACCATGTCCATCCCTTTGTGAGCACAGTGTCCCCTGTATCTTCTGGCGGCTCCTTCCAGCAGGATAATGCACTAGACATATGCACAGTGTTTTTTCGCTCTGTTTTGTTTCGGGTCCTTCAAGAAGTCTTTGAAAACACATTTCTTTAGAGAAGCCTATCATCTCACTCCCTAATCCCCCTCTGTTCATTTCCTGCTGCATCCTCCCACACAGCCCACGTGCACCCCACTACTTCAAATTCTCTATTAACCCTCACCTGCTGTGTCACCCCCTATCCTTTTAGATTGTAAGCTCTTGAGCAGAGTGCTCTCTCTTACTGTACTGTGTATTTGAAACATAGAAAAATGTCGGCAGATAAGAACCTTTCGGCCCATCTAGTCTGCCCAATTACATGGATACTTTACCTGGATTTATCTTTTGTTTAGGATAGCCTTATGCCTATCCCATGCTTGCTTAAATTCAATTACTGTTTTGGCCTCTACCACTTCTACTGGAAGACTGTTCCATGTATCCACCACCCTCTCAGTAAAATAATGCTTCCTGATGTTACTTTTAAACCTTTGCCCCTCTAATCTAAGACTATGTCCTCTTGTTTAGCTACTTTGTTTCCTTTTAAATATACTCCCTTCCTCTACCTTGTGGATTCCCTTTACGTATTTAAATGTTTCTATCATATCTCCTCTGTCTCGTCTTTTTTCCAAGCTGTACATGTTAAGATCATTAAGCCTTTCCTGGTAACTTTTCTCCTTCAAGCCGTACACCATTTTAGTAGCCCTTCTCTGAACTCTCTCTAAGATGTCTATATCCTTCTGGAGATACGGTCTCCAGTACTGCACACAGTACTCCAAGTGAGGTCTCACCAGTGCTCTGTACAGTGGCATGAGCACTTCCCTTTACCTACTGCTAATACAGGCTCTCCCTACACAACCAAGCATTCTGCCAGCATTTCCAAGCATTCTGCCAGCATTTCCAAGCATTCTGCCAGCATTTCCAAGCATTCTGCCAGCATTTCCTGCTGCTCTATTACCTTGACTACTTACCTTTAGATCCTCTGAAATAATAACCCCTAAATCCCAACCCTCAGATGTATCAAATATTCTATATTCAGCCCTTGGGTTTTTACGTCCCAGGTGCATTATCTTGCACTTATCCACATTAAAACTCAATTGCCACAGCTCCCACCATTTTTTTAGTTTACCTAAATCATTTGTCATTTGGCTGATCCCTCCAGGAACGTCAACCCTGTTGCAAATCTTTGTGTCATCAGCAAAAAGACATACTTTACCATTAATACCTTCTGCAATATCACTAATAAAAATATTAAAGAGAATGGGTCCAAGTACTGACCCCTGAGGTACCCCACTGGTAACAAGACCTTGCGCCGAATAAACTCCATTTACCACAACCCTCTGTTGCCTGTCACTCAGCCACTGCCTAATCCATTCAACAATATTGGAATCCAAGCTCAAAGATTGCAATTTATTGATAAGCCTTCTATGTGGAACAGTATCAAAAGCCTTACTGAAATCTAAATAAGCAATGTCTACTGCACCACCTGTGTCTATTATTATTGTTACCCAATCAAAAAAAAAAAACCTGTATGTATTGAACCTGTATGTATATTTGTTATTCTGTCTCCCACTATACAGCGCTATGGAACTTGTTAGCGCTTTATAAAAACTTGTAACTGGGTTGTTGTTTTTCGAGTTGTTCATTATTTTCCCGCAATTCGTAATTTCGGACCGATCCATAATTTCGAATGCCCGGGTACCGTTTTCGGTTTGTTTCGTTTTCTGTTTTTATGGGTTATTTCGTTTTTCGGATCACTTTCTTCATTTTTATGCGTAATGTCGTATTTTTAGTTGATTTGTAATTTCGGACGGCCAATATTTTGTATGTTGGATCACTTTTTATGTGTTATTCTGTATTTTGGGTTGATTTGTATTTTGTTTTTTATGAGTTATTTAGTTTTTTATTGGTAATCTATTTCACATTCTGAAATAACTATTAATAAAATGAAAATACCAGCCATCAACCGTTTATTTATTTTTTTAACCTCAGCAAAAGGTTTCTTTGCTTATTTATATTTTAGGATTTTTTTGGCCTTTTTCTGGATTTTTTTGGGGTGACCTTTTAGGCTAGGGTCAGATGAAAGCATTTTTCCCCGCGAACGTGAAAAAGTGCGTCCGAACGCATTGACGTATTTTTTCACGGAATGTGCAAAAACGGTCAGACGGCGCATTTTCGGGCGTGATTTTGTACGGATCGTCAATAAAACTCTTTTTGCGTCTGGACGTTATGTAGGCTGGAAATTAGCAGCGTCTGACATCTCCTAATCACGCCGCTATGCCGCAGCGCACTCTGTACGTCAGTACTAGCGGTTCAGCGTTCTCGAAAAAATGCGTTTAAATTCCACTTGCGTTGCACGGCCGCACTTTTGTGCGGCCGTACATCGTATATTGGCCGTCATTGCCCGGCATCTGCTGCTAGTGCGGCCGTAATTATGTGCGCCAGAATGCACGTTAAAAGTGCGCTGGTCTGACCCCAGCCTTATTGTTCCTAATTTTTTTTAAAACCTTTTTTTTTCCGTTCTGAAATGAATTGAATAGATATGATGTTTCAGCACCACCATGCGAGCTCCATAGCTCTCTCCAAGGTCCTATCAGGGTTATTCAGAGAGAGGTGAAACTCAGGAGAATGACTGGAGATGTGAAAATTCTAGATCAAAATAGCCAAACCAGAAAAATTCTCCCATTTATCTCACTTTCCAAATCGGCTATTTGGTCTAGATTGTTCTCTTCTCCTGGTTTTCACCTTTCTCTGAATAACCCTGTATGTTTCAGATCAGCAGTTCAGCTCTATGGACAGCTATGGAGCTAACCATGGTGCTGAAACATCGTATCTATTGGACAAGTTACATGGAAATATGAATTTGTATAGTTAAACTACCGTTCTGCATCGGGAAAATTGTCCTGTAGAGAAGTGAGTCAGTTTGACAGGCGAAGCCCAAGGAAATCAATGTAAAAAAAAATATTTTCGTTTTTATGCAACCATTTATTCTTTTCTTTAAATATAATTTTATTGGAGGCGACATACTGGTTGCAAAGTCAAAACCAAAACTATTGTCGTTACAGTGCCATATTCATATAGTACACATACTCCATATACTTTGCATATAATACCCAAATTCGTCTCATTTTATAAACCTACAAGAGAAAAGAAAGGGAAGAGTAAAAAAACAAAGAAGCGCAGAGACAGGCCCGGCCCAGGCCCAAATGAACAAACAGAAAGAAAAGCGGGAAAAACATTTTATAAGTATACATTGAGGACACATGCCAACGTAATACAATCTATAAAAGTGGCCAATGTCTATCCTTCCCCATCCCTGTCTCAAAGATCCATGGATATTTACAATCCTGCAGCCATCCGTTTATTCTTTTCATCCGCAGCAAAAAGCCTTTTTATTAAGGCTAGAGTCAGCTGAACGCAGTCTGAGCGCACTCTGCGTGCGTACATAACGGACAGACGTACAGACGGGAGATACTGTAACCACCACATGATCCGTTTTTCTTGACAGACGTAGGATTAAAAAGGGAATTATGGGAAATAAAAAATAATATGAAAAATGATAAAAATTTGAAAATGATATGAAAAGCCATTGTGTGCGTCAAGGTGCTGGACGTGGCAAATGCGCTGCGTCTGACATCTCACCGCTAACACAGAACGCTACGTGGACGTGGCGCACTCTGCGCCTCCCTCTAGCGGTTTTACTTTCTTGCCTAACTTGTGTCCGTTTGCTACGTGCGTTGTGCGTGCGCAGTTCGGTGCGGACGCACTTAGTGTGTGTGTCTCTCTTGCTCATGATTCTATGCTACGACAGACGTGAAACTGTGCGGCAACACAACGTGATCACTGCGTTCGTCTGACACAGGCCTTATTGTGGTTTTTTTTTGTTTTTAAAAAAAAAACTGTGTTAGGCAAAATTTTTGATTTCCTAATTTTTTTTAAAAAAGATGGCGGGGATATTTTTGTGGCCGACCGCAGCGTGGTTTTGTTTTCTTAAATCCGGCTGCATTCGGCAGTGCTGTCCTTGGTGCTGAAACCTATTTCCGCACCAGGGACTTTTTTTTTTCTCTTTGTTCGTTGGGCTGTCCGTTGTTCGACCTTGATCGTCCACAGACTCTTCCAGTGGATGACCCTGGTCAACTGACGGCGTTGTCTGTAGTTGGACGACCAAGTTGGTCGTCCAACTGCAGACCCAGTGGATGGCCAGCCTAAAATATGAAAAGAAAAAAATGAAGGGAAACGTTTTCAGTTCTTTTTAGAGTCCTACAACCAGGGACTGACCTCCATACCATTACACGCAACTCCGACCTCCATACCATTACACGCAACTCTGACCTCCATACCATTACATGCAACTCCATACCATTTACATGCAACTCTGACCTCCATACCATTACACGCAACTCTGACCTCCATATCATTACACGCAACTCTGACCTCCATACCATTACACGCAACTCTGACCTCCATACCATTACACGCAACTCCATACCATTTACATGCAACTCTGACCTCCATACCATTACACGCAACTCCATACCATTTACATGCAACTCTGACCTCCATACCATTACACGCAACTCTGACCTCCATACCATTACACGCAACTCCATACCATTTACATGCAACTCTGACCTCCATACCATTACACGCAACTCTGACCTCCATATCATTACACGCAACTCTGACCTCCATACCATTACACGCAACTCCATACCATTTACATGCAACTCTGACCTCCATACCATTACACGCAACTCCATACCATTTACATGCAACTCTGACCTCCATACCATTACACGCAACTCTGACCTCCATACTGTCAGCAGTAAGATATGAGCAAATGAACCCAATGGAAGCCTCTCTGGTTCAGCCCTGTTAGCATAGACAGCCCTGCATCCTTGCAGTCAGTAGGTCCCAGAAACACTGCATGCGAGTGGTCCTCTACCTCCCTATCCAGCCCTGCCAGGCTTCCCCTGTCCATTTCTTCCTCCATCAATTCTCACTAGGCTAAGGGACGTAGCACAAGTGGATCTATTACTGCGCTCACCCCCTCGCTCTTTACCTGCGACTCCCTTATAACGAGTGATGTAGAGCGTGATGGGCGCCGAGACCAGTAATAGTGTCATAACGACGGCTTCATCAATGTTTTATGTGAGTAAAATAGAAGACCTGACACGAATAAATAATGAAACATAATAGCTGTGATAATAAACACGCGGCCAGGAGCTGGGGGGTTTCCATGAACGTGTCACGCCGGATTCCTCCAAACATCTTTCATGTGCGTCTTTATAGGCTTTCTAAAAGAAGTGATCAGCGGTGTTCAGGCGGCGTCCACGCATCAGAAGCGCTTCATTTTAACCTTTCAGAAACGAGAGCTTTGTAACTAGATTATTCAGTATTTGGTTTGCACCGCAGTCACCCAGAGGACTTTAAACCAGATCAGCCAGGACTGGGAGCAGGAAAGGCTGGAGTGAGTAATCTCGTCTGTCCGTAATGTGCTGTGGAGGTTGGGGGAATAAATCACTGGTCTCTTCAGTCGAACACAGACACGCAGAGATCCAGACGTGTACTGCAGTTGAGGTGAGACGAGTCATATATCAGTGCAGACCCTGGATGTGCCTTATTGTTTCAATTATTCAGTTTGCCGCTGAACACCGCGAAATCGTCTAAAGCCGGAGTACATCCATTATGCTACTGCCACCGAGGGGCCCGTTTACACCAGAAGATGATGAAGAGATGGGGAAGAGGATACGGTGAACATGGCAGATTGTGGAACTCAACCCAGGGGAGAACAGTGGCGGCCATAGAGTTAATGGGGCCCCTCCTGAAAAAGTGAAAAGATGCCGAAATGAACCCATTAAACGTTAAACAAGAAGGCTGGCACACCGCTCTGTGACTGGATGGCAGCATGTGAATGTAGGGGTGGATTTGTATGGATTATTCATGCGCTAATGTGTGTGTTGGTGCATAGGTGTGTTTGTATGGATTGTTGGTGTGAGTGTAGGACTATATGTGAAGAATGTCCATATGTAGCGGTTTTCTGGTTTGGCTATTTTGACCTAGATTGTTCACTTCTCCTGCCAATTCTCTGGAGTTCACCCTTTAGTGAATTGACCTGTGTGTGTGAATGAAGGAGTATATATATGTGGATTATTTTTTGTGTGAGTGAAGGAGAGTGTACAGTTTGGTCCATATATATTTGGACACGGGCACAATTTTAGTTTTTTACCAAAACCTATTCAAGCTATACAGGGTTATTCAGAGAGCGGTGAAAAGCAGGAGAATGACTGGAGAATGAAAAATTCTAGGTCAGAATAGCCAAACCAGAAATATTCTCCCTTTCATCTCACTTTCCAAATCGGCTATTTTGACCTAGAATTTTTCATTCTCCTGCTTTTCACCTCTCTCTGAATAACCCCGATAGTTATATAATGGATATAGGGTGAAAGGTCACACGCTCGCTCAGGTTTAATTTAAGGGGATGTACATCCAAACTGGAGGAAGGGTTTAGGAATTACAGCTCTTAAGAGTAGCCACACACCCTTTTACAAGGGACCATAAGTATTTGGACAATCGAATGAAAAGCAGTTTCATTGCCAGGTGTTGGCTACTCTTTTGTTATTTCTTCATCAATTAAGCCGGTAAAAGGTCTGGAGTTGATTCTAAGGGCAGCATTACAATGTGGGTGCTATCTTAACCAGAGCTGTTGTAATCTTACCAGAGCCATTATAGTCTATGGAGTTGTTATGTTTACAACAGCTCCGTTTAAGTTAGCACCCACTTTGTATTACTGCCCTAAGTGTGGGATTTGCATGTGGAATGTATCGCTGTTAAGCAGCGTCATGCGTTCAGAGGAGCCGTCCATGCAAGTGAAACAGACCATTGTAAGGCTTCAAAAACACAACAAATCCATCAGAGAGATAGCGGCAACATTAGCAGCGGCCACGTCAACAGTTTATACATTCTGAGGAAAGAAGAACGACCTGGTGAGCTCAGCAACAGGAAAAGGCCTGGACATCCACAGAAGACAACAGTGGTGGATGATCACAGAATCATCTATCTGTAAAGAAAACTCCATTCACAACATCTAGACAAGTGCCGGATAGTGATGGGCCGAACACCCCCGTGTTCGGTTCGCATTCGAACATGAACATTTGAAAAAGTTCGAACGTGAACACGATTCAAACGCAATGCAAGTCAATGGGACTCGAACGTTCGATTTTTAGAGTGCCCTCCAAGAGGGCATATATGCAAGATATTGGCCATAAAAGGTGTATGGGGGTCCGGGTCTCTCTCCCCCTGATCTCTCTCCCCCTGTCCTTTCAAAAGTCAGTGACTGTTTATCTGGCATCTCCTCCTGGATGGCCTCCCACCACCTAAAGATCAACATGTCAAAGACTGAGCTCCTACTTATTCCTCCCTCTAATGCCTCCCCACCTCCTGACTTCTCTATCACGGTGGAGGGTATCACCATCTCCCCATCAAACCAAGTTCGCTGTCTTGGAGTTACACTGGACTCTGCTCTTTCCTTCATCCCCCACATCAAGTCTCTTTCCTCCTCCTGCCGATACCAACTGCATAATATTTCCAGAATTCGGCCATTTCTTACCGCTGTCACCACAAAACAACTCATACACGCCCTGGTAATCTCCCGACTCGACTATTGCAATAATCTCTTATCTGGCCTCCCTCTGTCCCACCTCTCCCCCCTACAATCCATCCTGAACGCCTCCGCCAGGCTAATTCACCTCACCCGCCGCTCTGTCTCTGCCGCTCCCCTCTGCGAGTCCCTTCACTGGCTCCCCATCCACTGCAGAATTAAGTTCAAAATCCTTATCCTTACCTACAAAACCCTCACTAACTCAGCGCCCCACTACCTGTCCTCACTAATCACCAAATACACCCCAGCCCGCTCCCTAAGGTCAAACAGTGACCTGCGCCTAGCTTCTCCCCGCATCACCTCTTCCCATGATAGACTGCAGGATTTCTCACGCGCAGCCCCCACTCTCTGGAACGCTCTCCCTCGTGCTGTCAGACTTTCCCCTAACTTCTTTTCCTTCAAACGCTCCCTGAAAACATTCCTATTTAGGGAAGCCGACCCCCCAACTCACTGACACAACCATCAATCACTCTCACCTTACAGTCCTCTCCTCCTGTTTCCAACCCCAACCCTCCTAGATTGTGAGTTCCTACGGGAATAGGGCCCTCATCTCCTCCTGTACTGTTTGTCAAATGTTGTTCAATGTATTGTAACCCTGTCTATACTGTGCCTATTGTACAGCGCTGCGGAATATGCTGGCGCTTTATAAAATAATAATAATAATAAATAGTGCCCTGGGGGACAGGAAACAAGGACAAAAAGTTAAAAAAAAAGTTTCTAAAGGAACAGTGATTTTTCCATGACATAAAGGTTAAGAATAAAAACGAAAAATTCCTTCAAATATCGTGCCTAGGAGGTTCCCATAACCTGCCCGTGAAGTGGCGGATTTGTAGGATGTATAGAAACATTTAAAAAGAAGAAAATGACGTTTCAAATGACGGTAAATGGTTTTCCTTTAATCTATTCATAAACAACTGCTTGGGGCGGTAGCCTGTATGAAAAGAGGAGACGTTTTATCACACGCAGAACAAGTTTAGTGATTTTTTTTTGGGCTAAATTATGGTGAAACTTATGCAGGCTTTGGATGAAAGTAACAACGGTGCATTAAAATTGCATGAGAATTAACATTTGCTGCGGCGTTCATCGCATGTTTGTAACGATTCCCCAGGACAGACCTGGTAGGATCCCTGGTAACAGACCTCTAACCCTCCGATCCTTAGGATGGTCGGGACTCGAGACCACTAAACCTAACCTCTAGCAGCCACACAGGCCAGGGAGAGAGCACCAACAATATACACCACAGACTGAGGATCAATATATGTTTGTACTGCGCTATTGTATATGGCAGGATGGAAGCGAACCAGCAGTAACAAGCAGCGGAATATACCAGACAGGGGCGCAGAGCGAGAGTAGTTGTTATAACAAAACCGGGTCAGCAACGTTTAGGCACTTGTACTGCGCTACTGTATATGGTGATAATCGGCACACACCAGTAGCAACAGGAGGCAAACAGAACAGGCATGGAGTACACAGAGAAAATAGTGAAATGGCAGGCAAAGCCGGCAACAGATCGGGTCCTCAGAACAAGCAGGGTAAGTAACAAGTATACTTCTGAGAAGATACGCTATTAGTGTAGCGGGGAAGCCGCCTGCACATTTTGCATCGCTCCCTCTACACTAATAGCGTATCTTCTCAGAAGCTTCACACAGCGCGCCGGTGTATGCAGCGTCTAACAGCGTGGGAGACGGGAGGCTGCGCTTGTTGGTGGATCCAGGAATCAGGTGAGTAATAGAAAGAAAAGAAAAAAAGGTTTTATTTTATGTTCCCGGGGACATTTAAAAATGTCCTCGGATTAAATTTTTTTTAGAAATGTGTCGCCTTACCTTAGCCTGGTGGTCAGTCAGTGGAGGCTCCCTGGATCCTGGTTGTGGAGGGGGGGGGGGTCTGCCGTGGCCGCAGGTGCAGTGGCTCCCTCCCTGCGCCACCTCTCTGCCACATGCACCCGGCCGGCCTGCCTGCACAGTCGCAGCTCTGTCATCCGGCGGCCACATGCTCCTCAAGGGATCCTTGGGAGGCCCCGGCGGGCTGCCCTCTACAGTGCCTGATTAGAGGGCCTCGTCTGCCTGATGTTTTAGCAACAAGATTGTTTTATCCCATAGGCTTCAATGTTAAAAATATTTCCATTTTAATTCAATATCTAATAAACCGTTGCTTATAATATTCTGCAGTAAAGAGTCTCTTATTTTTCGGATTTTTTTAAGCGTTTTTTAAAAAAAATATCACATTTTTTTTTTTCTCAAACTTTTTGCGAACGGCCTGAAATGTTTGAAGTTCGCCGAACGGGCGATGTTCGAATCGAACCGAACGCCCATCCCTAGTGCCGGACACTCTCCAGGAGGT
Organism: Leptobrachium leishanense; assembly: GCA_009667805.1. Taxonomy (NCBI): domain Eukaryota; kingdom Metazoa; phylum Chordata; class Amphibia; order Anura; family Megophryidae; genus Leptobrachium; species Leptobrachium leishanense. The sequence goes on from RXON01001508.1 coordinate 40,312, forward strand.
ATGCGTGTCATTGTCTAACAGGGTTATTCAGAGAGCGGTGAAAAGCAGGAGAATGACTGGAGAATGGAAAAATCGAGGTCAAAATAGCCAAATCAGAAAAAATTCTCCCATTCATCTCACTTTCTAAATCAGCTATTTTGACCTAGAATTTTCCATTCTCCAGTCATTCTCCTGCTTTTCACCTCTCTCTGAATAACCCTGTAAGTCTACAATCAAGAGAAGACTTGTCTACAATCAAGAGAAGACTTCAGGGAAGCAAATACAGAGGCTTCACCACAAGGTGCAAACCATTCATAAACCTGAAGAATAGAAAAGCCAGATTAGACTTTGCCAAAAAACATCTAAAAAAAAGCCAGAGCAGCTCTGGGAAAGCATTCTATGGACGCATGAATGTAAGATTAATCTGTACCAGAATGATGGGAAGAAAAAAGTGTGGAGAAGGCTTGGAGCAACTCATGATCCAAAGCGCACAACTTCATCTGTAAAACATGGTGGAGGCAGTGTGATGGCACGGGCATGCATGGCTTCCAGTGGCACTGGGTCATTGGTGTTTATTGATGATGTGACAGAAGCAGACTGATGAATTCAGCAGTGTTTAGAGATATACTGTCAGCCCAGATTCAGACAAATGCAGCAAAGCTGATTGGACGGCGCTTCACAGGACAGATGGACACACGGCAAAAGCAACCCAGGAGGAAGGAAAAGAAGTGGAATATTGTGCAATGGCCGAGTCAATCACCGGATCTCAACCCAATTGAGTCGCATTTCACTCGCTCAAGCAAAACTAAAGACAGAAAGAGCCACAAACAAAGAACAACTGAAGATGCTGCAGAAAGAGCCGTACAAAGCATCAGAAAGGAGGAAACCAAGTCTCTGGTAATGGCCATGGGGTCCAGACTTCATGCAGGCAGTCAGTAACTGTATATGTGTATTATTTCTGTGGTATTGTGTATATGTGTGTGACTTCAATAGGGGATTAGGAAGGTTTTTGTATGTATGCAGAGTGTTAGTGTGTGGGAATTCATCAGTGTTTGGATCACTCTTATTTTAAGGGATTTTGTGAAGGGCTGAAGGTCAGATGTGCGTTAAGGGCTTTCCATAGGAGAGGCCCCACCCCTGAGGAACGCTGTGGGTGTGGACTAAGGCTGGTGTCAGACGAGCGCATTTTGTGCGGACTGTGCGTCCGTGCAGTACGGATGCACTTTTTGACGGAAGACGCAGTAGTGGCCACACGGTCAGTTAAAAAAACGGACATTATTTTTGACGGATGTAGCAGGGAAAATAAATTATAATGCAAAACCATTATGTCCGTCAAAAATGCTGGACGTATAAATGAAGTCCGTCTGACCTCGTTCATATCACTCACACACAAAGCTATGCGGACGTTGCGGACACAGCGCACTCCTAGCGGATTTATGTTCTTGCCTAACCTGCGTCCGTTTGCCGCGTCCATTATGCGTCCGCAGTTCGGTGCGGACGTACTTCGTGTGTGGGGCTCCATTGGTCATAATTATATGCTATAACGGACGTACAAATGTGCGGCAACACGGACGTGATCAGTGCGCTCGTCTGACACGGGCCTAAAAGTGCAGATATGAACAAATGTAAAGCGAGCTGAGTGCTGAGAAGTGAGTGTCAGGGCCTGTGATTGGTGCACGTGAAGCCAATGTACAGACGGGTAATTATGTCCTGATTGGTTACACCCCAGGCAGAGCGTGTCTTTATTATTAGGGAATCCATTGCTGTGAAATGTTTTACATCTGACGTTTGGAAAGCTCTTGCACCCTCTATCGTAACGGCGCGTCTCCAGACGATGTTTGTCTGACATGAGGTTTATAGACCCAGCTCCGTCTGCAAAAATACAGAGAAAATGAAAAAAATACTTTGCAGAAAAAATGCTCGTAAATTCATGCACATTCAGTCACTAACCGAAGTTGTTATTTTTTCTCCATTAGAGCTGTTACCATTAACGACATTCTTGAAAGTGGGAAGAGGATGCATTTTAAGTTTATATTTAGAGAAGCGAGGAGTAAAATAAGGGGTTTTAGCATGCATTTTTCTCTCCACAAATGATAGCCGGCCATCATAGGTCGCGCAGGAAAATATTGTAAAACCACATTAATGTTGCAATTACAGCTAATGGACAGGAAAGCAAAACCTAACACTATTATAGTCTCACAGACACCAACCCCACCGCGAATAACCACATAAAGCCATGAATTTCCAGCTCCGACAGATCGAGAAAAAGAGCCTCGGTGCTTGAGAATGGTTTAACCCTCCAGCTCTAGAACATCACGAATCCGGAGGATCTTCAATGCAATGACGACTTGCGAGACATGTGGAGAGTGGAATCCATCCCAAAGAACCCACCAGGCTGTAGCGGGAAACGGAGCAAATGAAGAAGGTTCAAGGAGTGAGAGCTGAGGATGGTGATCATGGAATTGCACTCACTAGACCTGCAGAAAGAGGAGAAATAACAGAAGATCAGAAGTCAAGGATCAAACATTCCATGGCTTCCAAACATTGCCATGTCCATCTCTTGGGCATCAAAAGGAGGGCAGAATCTGTGAGCTACAATGAAGCAGCATGTTGGGGTTACACCAAACCCTTAATGTAACCCTAAAAGAAATTCAAATGGTCACCTAACCCATATCTCTAACCCTAATAACTATACCTAAATCTAACCCTAATCTCTACCCTTAATTCTAACCCATATCTCTAACCCTAATCTCCACCTCTAATACCTTAATCTCTACCTCTAATACTAACCTTAATCTCTACCTCTAATACTGATCCTAATCTCTACCCCTAATACTAACCTTAATCTCTACCTCTAATACTAACCCTAACCTCTACCTCTAATACTAACCCAAATCTCTACCTCTAATACCTTAATCTCTACCTCTAATACTAACCTTAATCTCTACCACTAATCCTAATCTCTACCTCTAATACTAACTTTAATCTCTACCTCTAATACTAACCTTAATCCCTACCCCTAATACTAACCCTAATCTCTACCTCTAATACTAACCTTAATCTCTACCTCTAATACTAACCCTAATCTCTACCTCTAATACTAACCTTAATCCCTACCCCTAATACTAACCCTAATCTCTACCTCTAATACTAACCCTAATCTCTACCTCTAATACTAACCCTAATCTCTACCTCTAATACTAACCTTAAACCCTAATACTAACCCTAATCTCTACCTCTAATACTAACCCTAATCTCTACCTCTAATACTAACCCTAATCTCTACCTCTAATACTAACCCTAATCTCTACCTCTAATACTAACCTTAATCTCTACCCCTAATACTAACCCTAATCTCGAGCTCTTCTTATACTAGAAAGGATTTATTAAGGCCAACTCCAGATACCACTGGAGTGTCTATAAAACATCTCTAATGCAGTGGAAGTGAAGTATCAGAGACAGAGAACTCTCCTCCCCCTCTTCTGCTGCAACAGCAGCAACTGTGTAACAACATGATGTTTGGTTTTATGAGAGTAAACAAAAAATGTGTAATTGTGGAATAATGGGCCATTGGAAAAGAACTTGTATCAGCAGGAATGAAAGCCACGCGTTCGGCCATAAACACAGGGAGCAGAATGGATTCCTCAGCCGCGTCTGCGCAGATATTTAATGAACGTGTTTGGATTATGAGGCCTGCATCCTGATCCGGCAGCTTTTAATGATGCAGCTGCGACGGCTGAATGAGATCTCCAATATTCCCATTACTTTACCTGAAAATAGGAAACTCCACATGGAAAAGAGGAGGGTTAATAAATCCCAAATTAACCCTTTTGCTGCTGAGCCATTTCACCGCTGTGTGCTGAGCTAATTTTTACCGGTTTCGCTCATCATGTTTAAATGCGATTTGAAGTTACATTTTATTATACGACCCAGTCAAATTATATATAGTTCTTTCCAGCAGACTCGGCAGATTCATAATATATCATTATTATATGTATATGTCATGTCCTGCCTGTATATTATAACAAAAAATGCAATAAAATTAGAATTTTCAATCATGTACAGCGTATAAAGCGTTTCTTTTTCACATTTTATCATGCGAGCCTTTGCGGTTATACGTATTTTCTATGGGGTGTGTTTGTTAAAAAATTTAGAAACGAGGACTCGTTACATTTTTTTGGGGGGAAATTACATAGTTTTTAGCAACCCCCCCCATAGAAAAAATCGTTAGTGCAGCATAATTGTTCACAGTATAACTGAAATGGGAACAATATTGCTGCATTAATTAAAAAAAACACTCTTTTTTTTACTAATTGTTTTTTATTTGTTTAATTATTATTTTTTTCTTTACATTTAACATGGTCATGTTTGGTATCTTTGGAAAGGCCATACTCTGGCCATTCCAATGATACCAAACATTAACCCCTAGCTTCAATGGAACCCCCTATCTCCACCATAGGTGGCAGCTAGGGGTTAACTCCCGAACTGACGTCATCGAGCTATCTGCGATGACGACAGTCAGCAGGGGGAGATCCCAGAATCCTGGCCGATCGCAGCTGCAATGGGAGGACGCAGCCAAGTGCCGATGTGGCTGGACGCGCTGAGCGCGTCCTCCTCAAAGAGGTTAAAGAGCCCCTACCAGCAAAAAATGAAATGTCCTCCTTATTGTGTTTACTTTATGTTGCTGATATCTTACATGTGCTTTATTTTTCTCTTTTATGTTTAGTTAAGAAAATATTTTACTCTCTGTGTCACTTGGTGCATCCATTGAGTGATATTTTGTGTTGTATACTGCCCCCCCCATCTTTGCAGCACTTGCTCCTCACTTTATGGCAATGGCTATAGAATAGTCCAGAAAACTGACATATTGACTTGCATGGTGTGGGATTTATGCACAGGGACACCACTGGGGGGATTAAACTGAGATTAGTCCATTAACAGATCTCATTCAGCTGCCATCTCTTATCTCAGGTAGCCTAGACAACCCAATAAATCCCCATGCAGCCTTGTCTATACATCCCTTCCTCCACCCCATTGCCTCATCACTACTTTCTCCTATAAAGGGAGACTTGCCATAAGAGTTTGGTAAATGTTGCATCATGGGAAAAATCTATAAAATGAAAACAGGAGATAAAACCTAACTTTTTTACATACAATTACTTCAAACAAAGAAAAAAACAGCAACAGGTGTTTTATTGTGTGTTTATAATGTGTTTTATCATGTGATTGTTCGTATAGATTGTAAGGGTCCTCTCTCCTACTGTTCCGTGTGTCTAACTTGTATGTATGTTTGGTATTCTGTCTCACTCATTGTACAGCGCTATGGAACCTGTTAGCGCTTTATAAAAACTTGTAGCTGTAATGCACCAGTAATCTAGTTACATCTTATGTTAGTGGTAGTGTGTCTTTATTGTACAGAGATCAAATGCTCCTCACGCTGCCCAGACCCCTATAGATTGTATCTCTGAGTTGCGCCGTCACAATGGATTTATTAGTGAAGCCCAATGGAAATTTAGTTTTATGAGATTTTGGTGGTTTGAATTGACTAGGTTTAAGCAGGTGAATCTAATCGGCTTCAATGTAATAAATGGAAGTTCCTTTTAAATAATTTTTTTAAAGACTTTATTATTTTTCACTTTTGCAAAACTTTTTTTAATGTTTTAAAATACCATTTTGTATTTTTTATAAATAAAATCAATTTTTATGTTTTTTAAATACGATTTTAAATATTTTATAACAGTTCTTTTTATTATTTTTTTGAAGACCTTTTTATTATTTTGACACATTTTTACTACCAGGGCTATTCAGAGAGAGGTGAAAACCAGGAGAACATTTGGAGAAGTGAAAATTCTAGCAGGGTTATCCAAAGAGATCCGAATTGCTTGAGAAAGGTAACCGAACGCTGAAAATCAGCGTTCGGTTACCTTTCCTGGCCATTCGGCTATCCAGAGAGCAGGCAATTCGCCAAATCCTGGCGAATTGCCTGCACATACGGTGCCTGTTCGGTGCCTGTTCGAGGGCAGTGAATCCCCATAGAGAAGCACTGCTTCGGCTATTCAGAGAACACAAACCAGCAGTGAAAGGTTCCTGAAATGCCCTGCCATTCGGTGGTTTAATTCGGCGAATTTATTCAGGAGAATCCCATAGACTTCAATGTTAAAAATATTCCCGTTTTAATTCAATATCTAATAAACCGTTCATTATAAAATTCTGCAGCAAAAAGTCTCTTTATTTATAGATTTTTTAGGATACTTTAAGCATTTTTCAGATTTTTTTTTTTAAAAGTCCGATTTTTTATTTTTATTTTTCAGTTTACTTATTTTTTTTGTAACAGCCTCTTTATTATCATTCCCTGGACCTCCTGTGAAAATTTCAGACATTTTCGCTCAGTAGTTTCTTTGCAAACAGCGTTTCATTTTCCCAGATTCATACAAACGGTTTTGCTAATTTATTCACTGCCTCCTCTATGTCACAGCTGCTTCGGCTCTGTGTGATTCGGCTCCTATTCGGCTCCTGTTCGGCTTCTTCGAAGGTTAATCCAGATGTTTTTGCTTGTTTTCAGCGTGCATTCGGTTAGTTTTCGTCAGGTTTTCGGCAGCTTTTCCCTGCAATTCGGGGACCCTGTGCTCTTTGCTGAATACACCGCAGGGTCACCGAAATGCAATCGGCAAAAGGAACCGAATTGAAGAGAACGAAAAGTCACCGAACGTGCGGTGACTTTTCGAATCTCTTTGGATAACCCTGATAGTCAAAATAGCTGATTTGGAAAGTGAGATAAATGGGAGAATTTTTCTGGTTTGGCTATTTTGACCTAGAATTTTCACTTCCCCAGCCATTCTCCTGCTTTTCACCTCTCTCTGAATAACCCTGTGTATGTTCTTATTGCTTTAACCTCCGAATAGTAGACTTTCTTTTTTTTGTTTCAGTTCGGTGGTATTTGCTGAAGCCAATTCAATGCAAGTTGGAGGTTATCCACGCAATTCGGTGGTTTTCGCCGATAGCTGATAACTGTTTCAGCGACTCCAGTTTTGGCAAAATACGGTGAACATTTTCTAAATAGTGATTTTACCATATTTTCAGGGAAATGGAATCGCCAAAATGGGCTGAAATGCGAAGAGAAATTGCGTTCCACTTCGGTGCTTTGTAAATAGACCCTAGAATCCCCATGCAGTCTGAGCCTTAAATAAAGTCAGAGACCCAGGCGCAGCTATCAAGACGAACTAAGAGTGATGAAAGAAATTTGGGGCTTAAGGCTAGGGTCAAACGAAAGCATTTTTACACGCGAACGTAAAAAAGTGCGTCCGAACGCATTGATGTATTTTTTCACGGAATATACGAAAACGGTCATACGATGCGCATTTTCGTGCGTGATGTTTTACGAAACCAAACCAGGAAACTTTTTGCGTCTGGACGTTATGTTGGCCGGACACGAGCAGGGTCTGACGTCTCCAAATCACACACACACACCGCTAGCAGGCGCAGCGCACTCTGTACGTCCGTACTAGCGGTTCTGCGTTCTCGAAAAAATGCGTTCATTTTCCACTTGCGTTGCGCGGCCGGACTTTCGTGCGACCGTACTTCGTATATTGGCCGTCATTGCCCGTCATTTGCTGCTAGTGCGGCCGTGATTAAGTGCGCCAGAACGCACGTTAAAAATGCGCTGGTCTGACCCCAGCCTAAAACAGATAAAACAGGAGCTCACATAGAGAACCAGATATATCTCAGAGGGGGATCAGGAAGGAGGAGGATTCAGGGAAGCAGAGGAGTCGTGATTCAGTGAGGCCCAGAGACCCGAAATCCTGAAAATATTACAGCAAATAAGCAGACGATGATAAAAGGAGGGATATACACAGGGGAGGTCATTTGTGTGGAAGTATCGCAGGTCATATAGACAGGAAGCAGGACCTGATAAATAAGGCTGATGTGGACAAGGGATCAGGGAGAGGACGGGGTGAACGTGATTAAAACACCTTCAAAGCAGACACAGTGTTACAGATGTGAGGAGAGAGGCGGCTCATAACACAATGAAACACATTGTAAATAATAGGTGTATCAATAGCAAGCGCACAGTTGCACACCAATGAATCGATATCACACAGAGACATATCACAGGTGGTGTGTGTTTACACGGCAGATCAATACGTCAATAAGATGCGTACAATAGCGCGCAGACCGTTTCATTAGGGTGGCACTCATAATGGACTATACTTATTAAATTCAGCACAAAATACAGGTTTTTGCTCAATAATAAACATGTGTTTACAGAGAGGAGCCCGGCTTTCATATAAAAAGTATGTGGAGGACACGTAGGACCAATGTGCACTCCATGAGGATAACATGTAGAAACAAATAATACGCATTAATGTATCAATACACACCAGAGATACATGTACATCATCAAGACAAATCATTAGATGAACCAACACAGGAATCAACTAATGACTAAAACGAGTGACAGGTAAACGCAACAAACAACGTGTCAAGCAAATATCAACATCACAGACGTTCTTCAACAGAGACTGAGAGACCAGGAACCCGAGGAACTTCTTATAGAAACGGGGGCGGCTGCACTGACAGAGACCAGGAGTCAGCAGAATGTATAGAAACATGTAACAATGTATCTATAGATCAATATGACACAGGAATACAATGTGTAACAGGAGAGAGATAAGAGATTCTCGAAAATTCTCCAGGGTGATGGTGTGCTATAAATGAATTAAATTATACATGGCACCCCTAAAAAACTCCCTCAATGGGAGGAAATGTTCGAGAGAAAGACTAATTAGGAATGAAGTGAGGTTTAAGAATTATCCCCGTATTACACAAGAGTGAAAGGGAGTGAGTTCCCTTTGTTCTATGGGATCAGGCATGGGTGTCTTTGTTTTATGAGCTGAAACATGGCTCTTTGTGATTCGCTACAATGGGGAGATAAACAATGGAAAAGGAGGGGGAAGGGAGGATACAAGAGGCAGGGCGTGGGACGTTTTTGGTATTGCAGTAATTTTTCTTTTACTAAGAACTTCAGAGACAGAGCGGCGGCGAGCTCCATTTTGCCACCACCATCATCGTATGAAAACCAATGACTGGATAAGTATTACTTGCAGTATCAATCTGTTATGCATACTCTGTTATCATAAGTCTGCTATATATATATTCCTAGTTCCATTATTTATTGGAAGGGTAGGTGTGGGTTTCCCATTGTATGGATTTGTAGGTTTATTTAGTGTATGCTTATTTATATTTGTTTCAATTTGCAATACTGTATTCCTTGTTCATTTGGTGTCGAGCTGCGTGATAGTAATTTCTAATGGGTTATTGTTCTGGGATAACTCTGCCAGAATTCAGTGATTTGTTGTTTTGTATGTTATTAGGGGCATTGGGGTTTCCAGTAATTTTGCTTTGGCTGTCTGTGGACTGCTGTGCCTTATTAGTTTATGTGTTCAGTATAGCACATGACTGACTGTCCAATTTTAGTATCATCCATGGCTGCAGCCAAAATCATAATAAGCAACCCATATAAACACCGTAATCAAACACAGGGCCTCCCTATACACGCATGCGCCCTCACCATACACACAGAAGGAACTCACTATACATAGTGAAATCACACGTAGGACCTCGGTATAACACACAAAGTCACGCTAATGATGTAGCTATCATACACCCTGAAATCACGAAATTCCTCTCTATAACACACTGAAATCACTAATGTAAAATAACACTAAGATAAATAAAAAATAAAAATAAATAAATAAATAATATATATTATATATATATATAATAAACATAAAATTAAAACTTGCTATAACACGCCGTAATCACACAATAGAAACACACAGAAACCTAGCCATAGCACACGGAGATCCCACAAGGACCTAGCCATAGCACACGGAGACAACACAAAGGGAATGTAATCACACATAGGAACTTGATATAACAGACTGAATCACTGGACATTAGTCACTATAACTCTATAGTGTGCCGAATGAGAAAAGCACCATACGTGCATTGCTGAGTAACACCTTTAGTGGATTCTCAAGCAGCTTCACATGCTGGCCTTTTATGTGGGTTATGATTTACAGGGTTATTCAAAGAGCTGTGTGTTTTAAATAATGTTGGAGTAACCCCAAGGGCTAAGCAATAAGTTGATGAACAAATTAATTTGTATACTGTATTTAAGTTCACTATTCTAATTGTTGCACTTTTAAAGTGACACAGCAGTAATGTACAATCTTTTTTGCGCGCTTGCTACAGTTGAGTAAATAATTATTTAGAACGGTAACTTTGTCTTTATTGAGGGAGAGGAGAGACTTATTTCCGAAATAGAGGAAACATGAGCAGTAACTCACTCATATTTCACACTTGTACCATCATCGTAATAAAGCCTGGGAGTGGATAAGTATTAAGTGTATTAATTCTGTGAATTTGTCGCTATGTTGATAATATACTATATGCGTGTGTGTGTAATCTATTGGGTTAAATACGCGCTAATTTATCCGTTCTAGTGATTTGCATTGTTAGCTAGAATATGCTCGTTGATATTTGCTTCACTTTGTAATACTTGATCAAACCTTATTATTTGTATAGTCTGTATGATCTTATAAACATAGGTAGTCAGTGACTGCATGGCTGGCAGCCATCTTAAACCTCAAAAAGTCACATGTGCTTCTGCCAATGAGGAAGTGCTGCAGCAGTAACTGTACAATCTGTTTAAGCTTACATTTGCGCAACTAAATTAATCCAGATTGTTTCTGCCAGATTTATGAATATATAACAATTACTAACCAAATACACATCTAAATGTGTCTGTTATCATTTCTGAAGAGGCTTATCAACTAAACAGTGATTCTGTATGTTAGCAAATGCTGTGTCATTAGGTTAGTTCTGTTGGTTTAACTTCGGGTCTATAGATTAATATACTAAGCAAGAATCAGTTTCATTGTGGATGGAGGTTAAAGACTTTCACATGTGCAGCTTGGTTCTATTGATAAAGGATTCCAGGGCTGAGGACTCATAAAATGGAGGACAATGCAGCCACTAATGTACAGAACATCCTTGCTCTTTCTCAACTCAAAATGGAGACGGCATTATTTACATTTCGCAAGGGGACACACACATACAGAGGGGGAAGGTGCACAAACAATGGAGTCACTCTCAGATGGGAACAATGGATCAGATAACAGTGAGCTGGTGACCTTAGTTGCTGGGGGAGGGGAGGGGCTGATGGAAGCATGTGAAAACAAAAGGAATTCATTACTTACAGGGGGGTGTACACTATACAAAGACTGGATCGTAATACAGAGGTTACGCTATACAGAGGGAATACAATACTCTACATGATACACAGAGCAAGGGAATGTAAGGAAAATACATACAAATAAACATTGGGACGGCCGTTTCTTTGCAGAGGCAATAAGTAGGGAAGATGTTTCTGTTAGCTACCATTCATTCAATCAGGTGGTGATTTTGGTAAGGGTAGCAGGCGAGGGGACAGAGTTACCTATGCTTGATCTAGAGGCAGCCTTCAGGCCGTACCGCTGTGTCCAGGGGGTTTTCTTTTAATGGGGTGTAAATTTGATGGGTAATTTTACATCGATATCTGTTTACCCATTGGGGTGGGCAATATCCCATGCTCCCTTTTTAAAGGCTTCCTACTTTCTTGCATTGCTTAGTGGAGAAGAGAGCGGGGAGGAGACGTATAGTACATTACTTGGACGATTTCATGGTAACGGGTTCCAAAGGGACTGGAGAATGAGGTAGGATCGGGGGGTTAACAATATAATTTTATTTGATAGGGGAGAATTGTAGGTGGTTTGGGGGGGAATGGCCAGACATTAAGATCAAATGGTCTAGTGTAATTTCAAATGGTGAGCAGGCAAATGGCCCAGGAGTGGATTCAATGGATGGGTGCAAAGCTTGGTGTGTCTGGAATTTTTTATTTTCCAATCGTCGGGGCAATACCACTGTGGGGGATAGAATTTAAAAAAATAAAATAAATAAATAAATAAAAAGAAATAAATTAAAAAAACAAATAATAAAAAAATTAAAAAAAACATCCCTCCCCCCCTTTTTTGGGTCTGATATTCAAGGTGTGGTGCAAGTGCTGAATAACATGTCTGCATCATCACCGCAGGTTGTAGCCTATGTCAGGTATTTGGTGTTGATATGTTTGAAAAGCAATATTAATTTCACGGCAAATCACATACCGGGGGTAAGGAAGGTGGTGGCGGATACATTGTCCAGTTTCAGGGGGGATGTGTTCTGACATTTGGCACCGGGAGGGGGAGGAGGAAAGAAGGAAAAAAAAAAAATAAATAATAAAAATAAATAAAATAATTAAAAAAAAATAATTAACCCTTTCGCTGCTGAGGCTTTTCCCGCCCCTGTGCTGAGGTCATTTTTTACCTGTTTTGCGCATCATGTTTAAACGTGTTTTGAAGGCTTATTTTAGTATATGACACCGACATATTATATATCGTTCTTTCCGTCAGACTCGGTAGATTCATAATATGTCATTATTATATGTATACGTTATGTCATGTCTGTATATTATAACAAAAAATGCAATAAAATATGTATTTTCAATAATTTACAACGTGTAAAGTGTTTTTTTCCACATTTTAACATGCGAGCAATTGCGGTTATATTTTGTATGGGGTGCGCTTGTTAAAAAAATTAGAGATGGGGTCTCGTTACATTTTTTTTTGGGGAAAATGACACTATTTTTAACAAACGCACCGCATACAAAAATCGTTAGTGCAGCATCATTGTTCACATTATAATTGAAATGGGAACAATATTGCTGCATTAACAAACCCAAAAAAAAAAAAAAAGTGTTTATTTTTTTTTTTAATTTTTTTTTTAATTTTTTTTTATTTTTATTTTTCATTTTTTTTTTTTTTTACAAATTTTTTAACTTTCATGTTTGGTATCGTTGGAACGGCCATGCTCTGGCCGATCCAACGATATCAAAATTTAACCCCTAGCTGCCACGGATCGGGAGATAGGGAGTTCATTGGAACTCCCTATCTCCACAGTTGGTGGCAGTTAGGGGTTAACTGTAGGACTGGCGTCATCGTGCTGCGCACGATGACGCCAGTCCTCTGGGGGAGTTCCCGGAAGCTTGGCCGACATCCAAGATGTCGGCCAGCTCCCGGGAAGGATCGCGAATCGGCGCTTTTCAGCGCCAATTTGCGATCCAGCTCCCCAGGGGTTAATGCCAGGCATCATTTGGAAGGGCAGGCTGTGCCCTTCCAAATGATGCCTGGGTTAAGCCCCTGTGTGCCACCGATCGGGAGGGAGAGAGGTCCGAAGGACCTCCCCCCCCTCCCTTTCAGGCGCCTCCTCCGCACATGCGGGGGGGGCGCCTGAATTAGGTGTCATCGCGCCCCCGCGATGACACCTAATGTTGGCAGCTGCTGGTCCGGATGCCGGGCTGACATCCAGGATGTCAGCCCGCACCGGAGGGGCCAGCGATCGGCCGGAACCCGGCCGAACGCTGACCCCAAACTGAGGACGCGCTCAGCGCGTCCTCAGCACACCAGCGGTAATGCTGAGGACGCGCTGAGCGCGTCCTTAGCATTGGAGTGGTTAATATTAAAAAAAAAAAAAAAAATTCCAGGGTGAAGACTGCCCTCCATTTCTTTGCCAGATGGGGAGCAGTTAGAGGGCATCAATGATTTGGTGAGGAGATTGTTGTTGCAGAAGACATGGGCACCGTAGAGCAAGCAGTGAAAGGGTTGGATCGAGTTTTAAAGGGACAGAGGAGGTAGGGCAGAATGTTGTTTTCAAAATAGCTACTGAAGGTCGGCGGTAAGTCAATAAAGGACAGCTTGGAACTATTTAGTGGTATTTCATACTTTGCTCGGTTAAAGGAAGAGGAGGACTGGGCTAAACAATTCGTGGTGAGGAAGATCTTGACAGCAGAGTACAAGTAGGAGATAAGATGGAGCTGATAACAATCTTTGTAGGGCAGCATTTATTTTAGTTTTACAGCTGCCCTAAGGATTGAGGAAACAATTGTTCTAGGTGCCCATGGTGGGGAAGTATGCCCAGTGGTATGTATGAGGGGATACTTGGAGGCGACTCCTTCAAACGGTCGCATGTTCTGGGGGCACAAGGGTGGTACTAACTTGTCCGGGTATCAATTCAAAATGGTTCCGCAGCAGGCCACGGAGGGGCTTGATTGAAAGGGGAGTTATATTTGTCCCCATTCTTTCAGGATAGGAGCTGCTGGTACTGAGTCAGAATTGGGTTACCCAAAGGACCGAATTAAAAAGATGGGGAGATGGAAATGGGAAGTGTATAGGAGATATGTGAGGTCATTAAAGAAATGAAGGGAAAACTTATGGGGAACAATTGTTTTGTTTTAATAATAATAATTTGTTTCCTTGTTTCTTTTGGTTTCTTTTCAGTTCGGGTACACTGTGTGTGTGTGTGCATTACAGTTAATAGTTTACATTTTGGTTATTTGCAGGACACGCAATGAGATTGCGGATCCTGGGACACTCCTATGTGCACTGGATGGAGAGTCATGCTGCTGGCACCAAGAGAGGAGCAACCCCAGGGTGCAGCGTAATTGAAGTAGGGATTAGATGGATAGGGAAGCAAGGTAAGGGATGGGGCAGTTATTGGGAATAGCAAAGACATCCAGGAGAAAGCGGGGTAAGCCAGATATTATCCCCTCTGCGAGTCCTTCACTGGCTCCCCATCCACTGCAGAATTAAGTTCAAAATCCTTATCCTTACCTACAAAACCCTCACTAACTCAGCGCCCCACTACCTGTCCTCACTAATCTCCAAATACACCCCAGCCCGCTCCCTAAGGTCAAACAGTGACCTGCGACTAGCTTCTCCCCGCATCACCTCTTCCCATGATAGACTGCAGGATTTCTCACGTGCAGCCCCCACTCTCTGGAACGCTCTCCCTCGTACTGTCAGACTTTCCCCTAACTTCTCTTCCTTCAAACGCTCCCTTAAAACATTCCTATTTAGGGAAGCCTACCACCCAACTCACTGACGCAACCATCAATCACTCTCACCTTACAGTCCTCTCCTCCTGTTTCCAACCCCAACCCTCCTAGATTGTGAGTTCCTACGGGAATAGGGCCCTCATCTCCTCCTGTACTGTTTGTCAAATGTTGTTCAATGTATTGTAACCCTGTCTATACTGTGCTTATTGTACAGCGCTGCGGAATATGCTGACACTTTATAAATAATGAATAATAATAATATTATGGTACTACATTTAGGGGACAGCTAGAGAAGAGATAGGTATTGTGAGTGGTGAAATAGCGGCCTGGCACGTGGGGATGCAATGGTAGGGGGAGGGTCTGCAGGGTATGGGATGAGTGTGGTTTCGTACGGCCAAGCTCAGGTGCCTTCCTGGTTTGCAGATCCTCTCGGCCTGCTATTTGCGATATAAAGATACCCCTGAGCAGACGTGTGGTCATCCTGCTTAGCCACATGGGGCCGCTATTTCTGGGCAATATGTGTGGTGCATTGCATTTGCTGATGTTATCTGGCAATGGTTTTGGAGCACCCCGAAATAGGAGCAAGAAGTGAGGAGTTCATTGAAGGAGTGATAAGGCTGGGAACACACTCTTCATTGAAGGCGCGATAAGGAGCCTTTTGTGGGGTAAGAGGAAAGGTCACTGGTTTTTTATTGGTGGCAGTAAAAAGAGGGTCCTCGTTTTTGGTGGCGGTGAAATAGGCGGCCTGGCACATGGAGGGCGATAGTGGGGGGAGGGTCTGCAGGGTACAGGGTGAGTGTGGTTTCATATGGCCAAGCTCAGGTGCCTTCCTGGTTTGCAGATCCTCTCGGCCTGCTATCTGCCATAAAAATACACTGAGCAGACGTGTGGTCATCCTGCTTAGCCACGTGGGGCGCTATTTCTGGGCAATGCTTGTGGTGCATTGCAGTTGCCAGTGTTATCTGGCTGCCAGTGTTATCTGGTGTAGCGTATTTGGCATACGAGGATCGATAATAATAATTCTGCCTTAGAGGCAAAGAATTTGGCCTTAAGTAATAAAAGACGTGACCTTTTCAAAATGCTAATACTTTGTTGTGTTTTCATTTACGGGAAAAGGGAGGGGGGGCTTGGGGGGTTAGTAGGTTTAAGAAGGTAACTTACATGGGAGAAGTGTAAGAAGAGGATAGTGGTATAATTCTTAGTTTGAGAGAAAGACTAATTAGGAATGAAGTGAGGATTAAGAATTATCCCTGTATTACACAAGAGTGAAAGGGAGTGAGTTCCCTTTGTTCTATGGGATCAGGCATGGGCGCCTTTGTTTTATGAGCTGAAACATGGCTCTTTGTGATTGGCTACAATGAGGAGATAAACAATGGAAAAGGAGGGGGAAGGGAGGATACAAGAGGCAGGGCGTGGGACTATTTTGGTATTGCAGTAATTTTTCTTTTACTCCCACCCAACCCACCCTGTTTTGTTTTCTCTTTCATAGATGCTGGTTCTCTACAATGTCAGAAAGGTCACGCAGCAGAAGCACCATGGATAGGGGCAATGGAGTGGTGATTTCACCACTAATGCAAGACCGCCTGTGGTTTCCCATATGGAAATATGCCATGTTGCATGAACCCGGTTCGTGGTTTATACGGCCACGTCTGGGGGATTTTCTAAATATGGACATGATTAGTCTACCTATTCCATCAAGTTATACACCATGTTACATGAAGCCAGCCTGTGGTTTTTGAACAGCCAAGGTTGGGGGATTGTTCTTTGATTAAAAGCATGGTTTAGAGCAATTATTATCGATCAGATAGTATCCCAAGTGGCTTGAAGACAGTTGGTGTTTTTTTACGGCCACAACTGGGTGGATTGCGCTTAAATTGGGTACTTTACCATGTGGCAGGAAGCCAGCTGGTGGTTTGTACGGCCACAGCTGGGGGATTGCGCTTTAAGATGGACATGGTTTAGGTTAGGGATGAGCAGTGAAATAGGCGGCCTGGCACGTGGAGGGCGATAGTGGGGGGAGGGTCTGCAGGGTACGGGGTGAGTGTGGTTTCATACGGCCAAGCTCAGGTGCCTTCCTGGTTTGCAGATCCTCTCGGCCTGCTATCTGCCATAAAAATACACTGAGCAGACGTGTGGTCATCCTGCTTAGCCACGTGGGGCGCTATTTCTGGGCAATGCTTGTGGTGCATTGCAGTTGCCAGTGTTATCTGGCTGCCAGTGTTATCTGGTGTAGCGTATTTGGCATACGAGGATCGATAATAATAATTCTGCCTTAGAGGCAAAGAATTTGGCCTTAAGTAATAAAAGACGTGACCTTTTCTAAATGCCAATACTTTGTTGTGTTTTCATTTACGGGAAAAGGGAGGGGGCGGGGTGGGTGGGGGGGTTTGGGGGGTTAGTAGGTTTAAGAAGGCAACTTACATGGGAGAAGCTGTAAGAAGAGGATAGGGGTATAATTCTTAACAGATTACAACATGATTTACATATGATACACAAAGGAGCAGCGATTCTGGATCCAAGATATCAACCTGTATGTTACAATATGAAACCCTTCCAATCTGAATCAAAAGCTCCCTGTGTATAGACAACCCCACAAACTTCACACCGTGTGTTTAGACAACCCCACAAACCTCACACCGTGTGTATAGACAACCCCACAAACCTCACACCGTGTGTATAGACAACCCCACTAACCTCACACCGTGTGTATAGACAACTTCACAAACCTCACACTGTGTGTATAGACAACTTCACAAACCTCACACCATGTGTATAGACAACCCCACAAACCTCACACCGTGTGTATAGACAACCCCACAAACCTCACACCGTGTGTATAGACAACCCCACAAACCTCACACCGTGTGTATAGACAACCCCACAAACCTCACACCGTGTGTATAGAGAACCCCACAAACCTCACACCGTGTGTATAGACAACTTCACAAACCTCACACCGTGTGTGTAGACAACCCCACAAACCTCACACCGTGTGTATAGACAACTTCACAAACCTCACACTGTGTGTATAGACAAACCCACTAACCTCACACCGTGTGTATAGACAACTCCACAAACCCCACACTGTGTGTATAGACAACCCCACAAACCTCACACCGTGTGTATAGACAACTTCACAAACCTCACACTGTGTGTATAGACAAACCCACTAACCTCACACTGTGTGTATAGACAACTCCACAAACCTCACACCGTATGTATAGACAGCCCCACAAACTTCACAACGTGTGTATAGACAACCCCACAAACCTCACACAGTGTGTATAGACAACTTCACAAACCTCACACAGTGTACAGACAAACCCACAACCTCACACAGTGTATAGACAACTTCACAAACCTCAGACCGTGTGTATAGACAACTTCACAAACCTCACACCGTGTGTATAGACAACCCCACAAACCTCACACCGTGTGTATAGACAACCACACAAACCTCACACAGTGTGTATAGACAACCCCACAAACCTCACAGTGTACAGACAAACCCACAACCTCACAGTGTATAGACAACTCCACAAACCTCACACAGTGTGTATAGACAAACCCACAAACCTCAGTGTACAGACAAACCCACATCCTCACACAGTGTATAGACAACTCCACAAACCTCACACAGTGTGTATAGACAAACCCACAAACCTCAGTGTACAGACAAACCCACATCCTCACACAGTGTATAGACAACTCCACAAACCTCACACAGTGTGTATAGACAAACCCACAACCTCACACAGTGTGTATAGACAAACCCACAAACTTCATACAGTGTGTATAGACAACTTCACAAACCTCACACAGTGTGTACAGACAAACCCACAACCTCACACAGTTTGTATAGACAACTTCACAAACCTCACAAGCCTATAGGCAACTGTATAAACAGCCCAACACACTGGATTTAATCAGGGAACTAATGGGGCCTAGAAGCTCTAAAGGTTATAGGTCATTGAGTTGCGGCCACCTGGCCCACCATACCAGCTCTCTCCTGCAGGCGGATTTCTCATCCTCCGTCCATGCCCCAGAATCACAAATATTACAAGTTACAGAAACCTTAGCAATACCGAACGTCACCCATAAATAAAGCATTTTCTTCTTTCCGTTACCAGCAAAGGACCCGGAGGCATCTCGTCCAGTACCTCACCTGTAATGGGGGGGGGGGGTATAGATAACCCATTAATCCTCGTGGCAGAGATACAGGACCTCAGGCTGAGCGAGGAGCACCTAGGACACTAAACACTCCTGGATTCGATGGAGATAAAGCTCCTGTCTCTGACTGCAGGTAAAATATTGCATGTGATAGAAGGCCCTCGTTTTTATGAATTGTCTCAGACAATAAGATGGGAATCCTGGGTGAAACGAAGTAACAAGTTATTGGACACAGCGTTTCCAGCCTCCAGTTGGCAGGAGCTTGTGGTAAGAGCTGCCCGGATAATAAGGAGTAAGGATAAATGACAAGGCCGAGATGCGAGAGCCTGATTTCAATTCCATGGAAATAACACTTTCTCTATGGGGACGCCGGCGACTGTGAAACACGAGCGCCAGATCCAGACCAAACTTTATGATCAGATCCATGTTCTTCACCCGAGGTGTCCAATGTGGCTCGGCCTCGTCCTGTCGCTTCCCTCAATAAATATAAATGTCAGTGTTATAAATAAGGAAGATTAGGGCTTCCTGACCTTTTCTGTCCAAAAGCTGCTCTCCTTCCACTGCAAGCGTTTTTTATGGCGGTCCGATGTGTTAACCCTTTTTATTGGGCGGGACGCGTGGGTTTCAGTCGTCCTCGCGCTCCACCGTCCTCCGAGCAACCTGAGCGATAAGGTTAAATGGCGCTTCACTTTTAATTAGGCGGCAAAGGGATTATTTCACATCAAAGGTAATGGAGGAGGTTTTATAGGAGCCCCATAAATATTAATTGTGTAATAAGCAGAACTCAGAAAATGCCGCCTAATATAAAAGATCAACTTTATTAGAGGAAGCAAAAGATTTGTTAAGAGCGCGTTATCTGCGCTGATCGGCTGGAGCCGCAGTGCAAGGAATTCTCCTGAATGTCACCGTTGTGACATTTCCACGTCCCGGCCTCTTCCTGCGAACAGTAACATTTATTAAATTTAATGTGCTGACTCTCTCTCTTACCAATTAACTGGGAATATGGTCTAATAAGTAATGTCAGACGCTGCGCCGCGGGGAGGAGGACGGCACCCCGACACAGGACGTGCCCAACACTTCATGTAAAAATAACACTGACATTTCATGAAATGCGCCGTGTTCCTGTTATACTTTGTAACTTCTTGGTTTGGTTTGGGGCAGAAGGGGTTAATAACAGCCCATTAATAATAATAATCCGTGCTGTTATTGGCTGATCTCGAGGGTATCATCTCTCAGGTTGCTCTATCACAATCAGCCGCTCACTCAATTCTCTCCGTCCTGTATCTTTCTCATCCTTTCTACTTTTTCCCCCATTTTCCTGTTTTTTTTATGATTTTGCACTATATGTTCCAGCTTTCTCCATGTTTTATCTTACACACACGATACACATTCCAGCCTTCTCTTTTCTAACCGGTTTTAAAGGGCACCACACCCACTTACAGGGTTACTCAGAGAGAGAGGTGAAAACCTTGAGAATTGCCAGGAGAATGAACAATCTAGAACAAACAACCAATTTGGAAAGTGAGATAAATGGGAGAATGTTTCTGGTTTGACTATTTTGACCTAGAATTTTAAATTCTCCAGCCATTCTCAAGGTTTTCACCTCTTTCTGAATAACCCTGTTAATGAATGTAAAATTCTCATGGGTAACTGCATGTAACTTCATCAGGTGTTCCCCCCGTTATGCTTTCTGCCTCCCTTCATCAGGTGTCCCCCCTCCCTTCATCAGGTGTCCCCCATCGGGTGTCCCCCCTCCCTTCATCAGGTGTTCCCCTCTCATGCTGTTGGACTTGTCCATCCTTCCAAAGTGAAGGAAAGCTGTCAATC
Source organism: Leptobrachium leishanense (assembly GCA_009667805.1). Taxonomy (NCBI): domain Eukaryota; kingdom Metazoa; phylum Chordata; class Amphibia; order Anura; family Megophryidae; genus Leptobrachium; species Leptobrachium leishanense. The sequence goes on from RXON01001508.1 coordinate 61,259, forward strand.
AGCCACGCTGCACAGCCTCTTGGGTTTAGGTCAGGAATGTATGATGAGGGTTTCAACTTGGAGTATCAGGATGTTTGTTTAAGTATTTCTAAATCATAACTAATAACAAAGATTTAATTGTGTGATTAAAAGGGTGATGATCACCGTGAGCCTCCCATCTGGTGAGGGCCACTGCCACATTGAGCCTCCCATCCGGTGATGGTCACATTGAGCCTCCCATCCGGTGATGGTCACATTGAGCCTCCCATCAGGTGATGGTCACATCGAGCCTCCCATCCGGTGATGGTCACATTGAGCCTCCCATCCAGTGATGGTCACATCGAGCCTCCCATTCGGTGATGGTCACATTGAGCCTTCCATCCCGTGATGGTCACATTGAGCCTCCCATCCGGTGATGGTCACATGGAGCCTCCTATCCGGTGATGGTCACATGGAGCCTCCCATCCAGTGATGGTCACATCGAGCCTCCCATTCGGTGATGGTCACATTGAGCCTCCCATCCGGTGATGGTCAGTCACATTGAGCCTTCCATCCCGTGATGGTCACATGGAGCCTCCTATCCGGTGATGGTCAGTCACATTGAGCCTTCCATCCCGTGATGGTCACATTGAGCCTTCCATCCCGTGATGGTCACATTGAGCCTTCCATCCCGTGATGGTCACATTGAGCCTCCCATCTGGTGATGGTCACATGGAGCCTCCCCTACAGATAGCTTTGTATCCACTAATCACTCTCCGCCCTCCACAAAATCCAGTAAGAATGTTGTGATACAATTTGCGTTTGCAGCATCTGGTAAAGTTCAGTTTTTGAGAGATCACGGTGTACTTGGTGTAAGCTGCTGGGGGAATTAGATGCGTTTTCCTCTCCGGGGGGCGAATCTGTTACACAAAGAAGATTTCTTTAAGGGAATAAGGGAATATATCTTCATCCCGCGTCGTATGATTATGTTTACCTTTAAACAAAGCCTTAATTAGAGCAGCGTAATTGTCTGTTACAAACACGGCTTTAATTAGAGGACTGAAATTGTCACTTTCAATTTGCATGAAATGCTGTTTTTTTTCATCAGAAATCAGCTGTGTGTGTGAACGGCAAATGCAAAAATGTATAACCGCGGACCCCCGAAATGGGCCCAGAGCGCGCTCATAGCATGCCAGCACGTGAGTGAGAGGTCTGTGAGCCCATCACACATAATACACAGAGAGGACACAATACAGGGAGTCTGGGATTTACTGATATGTCTGCGTTACACATAATACACAGAGAGGACACAATACAGGGAGCCTGGGATTTTCTGATATAGAAGCATAGAAACATAGAAAAATGTTGGCAGATAAGAACCTTTCGGCCCATCTAGTCGCCCAATTACATGGATACTTTACCTGGATTTATCTTTTGTTTAGGATAGCCTTATGCCTATCCCATGCCTGCTTAAATTCAATTACTGTTTTGGCCTCTACCACTTCTACTGGAAGGCTGTTCCATGTATCCACCACCCTCTCAGTAAAATAATGCTTCCTGATGTTACTTTTAAACCTTTGCCCCTCTAATCTAAGACTATGTCCTCTTGTTTTGCTACTTTGTTTCCTTTTAAATATATTCCCTTCCTCTACCTTGTGGATTCCCTTTACATATTTAAATGTTTCTATCATATCTCCTCTGTCTCGTCTTTTTTCCAAGCTGTACATGTTAAGATCATTAAGCCTTTCCTGGTAACTTTTCTCCTTCAAGCCGTACACCATTTTAGTAGCCCTTCTCTGAACTCTCTCTAAGATGTCTATATCCTTCTGGAGATACAGTCTCCAGTACTGCACACAGTACTCCAAGTGAGGTCTCACCAGTGCTCTGTACAGTGGCATGAGCACTTCCCTTTTCCTACTGCTAATACCTCTCCTTACACAACCAAGCATTCTGCCAGCATTTCCAAGCATTCTGCCAGCATTTCCTGCTGCTCTATTACATTGACAACTTACTCTTAGATCCTCTGCAATAATAACCCCTAAATCCCAACCCTCAGATGTATCAAATATTCTATATTCAGCCCTTGGGTTTTTACGTCCCAGGTGCATTATCTTGCACTTATCCACATTAAAACTCAATTGTCACAGCTCCCACCATTTTTTTAGTTTACCTAAATCATTTGTCATTTGGCTGATCCCTCCAGGAACGTCAACCCTGTTGCAAATCTTTGTGTCATCAGCAAAAAGACATACTTTTCCATTAATACCTTCTGCAATATCACTAATAAAAATATTAAATAGAATGGGTCCAAGTACTGACCCCTGAGGTACCCCACTGGTAACACGACCTTGCGCCGAATAAACTCCATTTACCACAACCCACTGTTGCCTGTCACTCAGCCACTGCCTAATCCATTCAACAATATTGGAATCCAAGCTCAAAGATTGCAATTTATTGATAAGCTTCTATGCGGAACAGTATCAAAAGCCTTACTGATATCTAAATAAGCAATGTCTACTGCACCACCTGTGTCTATTATTTGTGTTACCCAATCAAAAAAATCAATAAGATTAGTTTGGCATGATCTCCCTGAGGTAAACCCATGTTGTTTCTGATCCTGTAATCTATGTGTTTTTAGATGTTCAACAATCCTTTCCTTTAACATGGTTTCCATTAATTTCCCCACCACTGACGTAAGACTAACTGGCCTATAGTTCCCAGATTCCTCCCTACTACCCTTCTTGTGAATGGGCACAACATTTGCTAATTTCCAGTTTTCTGGGACGACTCCCTTTAACAAGGATTGGTTAAATAAATCTGTTAACGGTTTTGCTATTACATCACTGAGCTCTTTTAATAATTTAGGGTGGATCCCATCAGGCCCCATTGATTTATTTGTCTTTACTTTAGACAGCTGCTGTAGAACCTCCTCCTCTGTAAACTGATATGTAATTGTTTCGTTAGTGTTTCCTCCTAACTGAGGTCCCTTTCCTTCCTTTTCTTCTGCAAAGACTGAACAAAAATATTCATTGAGGCAGTCAGCGAGACTTTTATCCTCTTCTACATACCTTCCTTCCTTTGTTTTTAATCTAACTAATCCTTGTTTTACTTTTCTTTTCTCGTTTATGTATCTAAAAAATGGTTTGTCCCCCTTTTTTACTGACTGAGCTATTTTCTCTTCTGCGTGTGCTTTGGAAGCCCTTATAAATTGCTTTGCCTCTTTCTGCCTAATCTTATAGGTTTGCCTATCTTCTTCACTCTGAGTTGTTTTATAATTATTGAATGCTATCTTTTTGTTCTTCACTATCTTGGCCACTTCTGCAGAGACCACAGTGGTTTCTTTCCTTTTTTGTTTTTGCTAATAAGTCGAATGCAATTGCCTGTGGCATTCAATAATGCTTCCTTTAAATAATCCCATTTCTCCTGGACACATAATACACAGAGAGGACATAATACAGGGAGCCTGGGATTTACCGATATGTCTGCGTTACACATAATACACAGAGAGGACACAATACAGGGAGCCTGGGATTTTCTGATCTGTCTGCGTTACACATAATACACAGAGAGGACACAATACGGGGAGCCTGGGATTTACCGATATGTCTGCTTTACACATAATACACAGAGAGGACACAATACAGGGAGCCTGGGATTTACTGATATGTCTGTGTTACACATAATACACAGAGAGGACACAATACAGGGAGCCTGGGATTTACTGATATGTCTGCGTTACACATAATACACAGAGAGGACACAATACGGGGAGCCTGGGATTTACCGATATGTCTGCGTTACACATAATACACAGAGAGGACACAATACGGGGAGCCTGGGATTTACCGATATGTCTGCGTTACACATAATACACAGAGAGGACACAATACAGGGAGCCTGGGATTATACACCAAGACACGCAGGCTTCATATTATGCTTAACTCTCCTTTACTTAACCATAGCAGTAAAAAATAAAGTTTTTAATTTGGGACAATGAAATAAGTTTTTTGTATTTGGAACAGAAATTGTACAGAACCAATAAGAATAGGGCAGTCCAAACAGTAGCCAATCAGCAGTCACCCGCGGGCATAAATTCCTGGACTGTGCTAACCACGCCCTCTTTTCTTTGCTGCCATACAGCTAAGTACTTCTCTCTGTTGCTACTGCAATTATTGCCTTAAGATATATATATATAGTGTATATATTTATAGTTATATTTATCTCTTTGTTGTTTAAGGTGCAATTTATCGCCGGTTCTATATTCTCTCGGTCCCATTTTTTCCATCTGCGGTACTGAAGGGGAGGTTGCCGCCAGCTGGTGGGCGCGTTGCTAGGGAGCAGGACGCTCTCTGGCCACGTTCATTAGAGGTGTTTTTTTTCCTCTCATCTTTTTTCCTTTCTGGGCGCGGCCGCATGGTCTATTCACTCAGCGGCCGGCACCATTTAGCATAAGGGGCGTGGTTTCGCGCCATTTTGCAGAGGGGTGTCGACTTTCTCCTCAGCTTGCTCCCTCACACTGCGGGCTCGCGCTGAGGGAACTGGCAACATTGTTTCAGCAATTTTTTTCACACTGTTACTGTCTCTACAATGTCGGGTGAAGAAAGCCCCATGACTTCCAAACAGAGCTACGCTTCTGCGGAGGTGATGTCTGCTATTGCACTTATGTCCTCTAAGTTTGAAAATACACATTTAAAGGTATATAGTGCACAAAATACTGACAGACAAAATTCAAGCTCAGAATTTGCAAGACCACACACCTCTGACAGGTACTGGTCAGCCCGAAAGGGTGGAGTACCCTTTACTCCTTATGAGGGAGTTAGCCGTCTCCCTAAAAAAACGGTTATAGAAAAGCCTGGTAAATCCCAGACGCCAAAGAAACACACTTGCAAGAGTGACAAGTGACGCAAGCGGAGGCCTACCCACGAGGCCAAAAAACGCGGGTGGAAACGGGCCAGACGAGCTGATACGAGCTCAAGCAGTTCTGAGATTTATAGTTCAGAGACTGAAAAAAGTGACGAATTTTCAGATTCCAGTGATTATGAGTGGGCACCGGGCGACTCTGAAGGCTCCGTTTCACCTCAGGATGAAGCAGCCCCATTAGATGCTCTGGGGCGAGCAATGTTTGTTCCGGAACTGATCACACATCCACGTTCATCCGAATGAGCTCCATTGGAGCATGTGGCTAACTACATTGAGGGTCGTATCCGTAAACCATTTGACACATAGACCCGCAATAAAACTAAGGCTGAATGCCCACGACCAACATTGGCCTCTGACGCTGCTTCGGCACCGAAGGTTAATGAAGATATAGTTGAATTCCTCCAGAAGACTGGTTGGAACCCCAAGAAGGGTTTGGAAGCGACACTGAAAACGTGTCAAGATAAATTGCTGGACATTTTGGGTCCACTGACCAAATTGTTTAATGCCATTGAGCATGATCTCTTAGAAAATAATAAACCCGATCTCTTCGAATACCGAGGCTGGGTACAACGAATGGTCTGTGTCCTTGGTAACGCCAATTCGGCTATCTCCACGGAGCGTAGACGTTCCTTCATTCTACGTATTGAACCAAAATTGGTATCAATGGCCAATAAGGAACCTGGCCTGGAGGCTAATGGTTGCCTTTTTGCAGAGAATTTTATTAAACAGATGAGCTCTAAGGCTAACTCATTTTCAACCATTAATAAGGTCCGATCTTCAATGAAACGAGCTTTCCCCAACAAAATTTTCGACCGGGCCGGGAAAAGTAGAGGCCGTTTTCCCGGCCGGAATCCACAATCCCATAATCGAGGCTTCTTTCAGTCTACCGTCGACCAGAGCCAGCAAGGAACAGCTGGACAAGGGAATTTCTTCCCACAACGAGCCAGACCAGCTCGAACTAAATTCTTCCGAGGTTCTCGTAGACCACCTTATACCGGTGAGTATGGTAAACAAACAACATTTTTTCCAAATCCCAATAGGGGGCAGAGTCCATCTTTTTTTCCCAAATTGGCGCCAGATCACTTCAGACCCGTGGGTACTAAATACGATTATGGGTCACACCATAGAATTCGATGTGTTACCGATCCAGACATGTATGCCTCTACCACTGTTTATGACTCCAGATCACAGTCAAAACAATTGTCGGAGGTGTCCAAAAGGTTTTGGGGAATTTGCCTTTCCAACAACATCACAGTGAAGGCCCAATTTATTCCAGGGTTATGCAACGTCGTGGCAGACTGGAATTCTAGGCATCTAGTAGACCTCAGCGATTGGAGGTTAGACAGAATGATATTCCTATCTTTATCGTCCCTATGGGGTCCGTTTACAGTAGACCTCTTCGCTTCTCGTTTGAATACGCAGTTACCACATTATTTCAGTTGGAGGCCAGATCCAGAAGCGTTAGGAACAGATGCTTTCTACCAAACCTGGCCTCAGGGAACCCTCTATGCATTTCCTCCGTTCCTCCTGATTTCCAGGATCGTTCGGATAATGCGATCCAATCGATCAACATTAGTTCTGATCACTTCATGGTGGACGACACAACCGTGGTTTCCCCAGCTATTGGAGTTGTAAGTGGATGTCCCTCGGATCCTCCAGGCGAACCCTGTTCCTCTGCAGGATCCGGAGAACACGTTACACAACGTTCTGTCCGTCCCTTCGTTTCGCCTCATCGCATGGAAGGTCTCGGGCAACCTTTCACTGGTCCTGGAATTTCGGAAGCTACTTCCGATTTACTCTCCAGTGCTTGGGCACCAGGTACTAGAAAACAATATCGTTACTATTGGAACTGCTGGGTCACTTGGTGTTTGGGCAAACAGGTGGATTCCTTTTCAGCTCCTATAGAAGATATTCTTCAGTTTCTCACCTCATTGTTTGAAGAATGCAGGGGCATATCGTACTATCAATAATTTCAGGTCTGCTATTTCAGCTTATCATCCCAGTATCGATGGTACCCCTGTGGGTCAACATAGATTGGTATGCAGATTACTTAAGGGTATTGGTTTAAAACATCCTCCTCGTTCACGTTACACTTTTACATGGGACGTAAATGTAATGTTAGATTTTCTGGACCAATGGCCTCCCAACACAGAATTATCAATCAAGCAATTGTCAGGTAAATTAGCCGTGCTGTTATGCCTAATCTCATGTAAGAGGGTCTCTAACGTTCATGCTCTGGATTTATCAGGATGTTCCTTTACCCCAGCTGGGGTAGCTTTTTCCATTTCTAGACGCACAAAAACTGCTATTTCTCACGTTTTTTATCCAGCTTTTCCCCAACGAACAAATTTATGTCCTGTATCATGTTTACAAGAATACGAGAGGGTTACAGCCCCTTATCGTCTCCCGTCTTTCGATCGCCTATTTCTTACTATGACGAAACCTTACCATCCGGTTTCTTCCACTACCTTGGCTAGATCATGGGTTAAATGGATTATGGCAGAAGCTGGTATTGACGTCTCTGTGTTTGGGGCCCATTCCTCTCGGAGTGCGGTAGCCTCTACGGCAATGGCTCAAGGTTGCAGATTAGAAGATATCATAAAAACTGCGAATTGGTCAAATGATTCAACTTTTAAAGAGTTTTATTTTAAACCCATTATTCACTTTGCACATTCTTTTATTAATTAAGCTTTCAGCGAGCATAATATGAAGCCTCCGTGTCTTGGTGTATAATCCCTAGATTCTCCTCTACGTTTGACGGGGAATCTAGATTATAAATAAAGACACGGAGGCGAATATTATCCCACCCATATTTGGGTATTACACCACAAACATTCACCCTACCCAGGGTAAGCTACACTTCAGGTTATGGTTAGGTTAATCATATTAAATCTGTGTCTCATGACTTCCAAATGAATTTCTGATTCTTTCATGGTATTAATCTTCAGATTCTCTTTCTCCGGTTCCAGGTACATAATACAAAGGTCCAAATCACCTTCTGCTTCCTCCGCTCGTTTTCCTTTCTACTATTCAAAGGATCTTCGTGACGGCTACATCCAAGAAAAGAGGGCGTGGTTAGCGCAGTCCAGGAATTTATGCCCGCGGGTGACTGCTGATTGGCTACTGTTTGGACTGCCCTATTCTTATTGGTTCTGTACAATTTCTGTTCTAAATACAAAAAACTTTTTTTCATTGTCCCAAATTAAAAACTTTATTGTAATTTTTCTTTGCTGCTATGGTTAAGTAAAGGAGAGTTAAGTATAATATTCGCCTCCGTGTCTTTATTTATAATCCAGATTCCCCGTCAAACGTATAGGAGAATCTAGGGATTTTCTGATATGTCTGCGTTACACATAATACACAGAGAGGACACAATACAGGGAGCCTGGGATTTACCGATATGTCTGTGTTACACATAATACACATCGAGGACACAATACAGGGAGCCTGGGATTCACTGATATGTCTGCATTACACATAATACACAGAGAGGACACAATACAGGGAGCCTGGGATTTACTGATATGTCTGTGTTACACATAATACACAGAGAGGACACAATACAGGGAGCCTGGGATTTACTGATATGTCTGTGTTACACATAATACACAGAGAGGACACAATACAGAGAGTCTGGGATTTACTGATATGTCTGTGTTACACATAATACACAGAGAGGACACAATACAGGGAGTCTGGGATTTACTGATATGTCTGTGTTACACATATACACAGAGAGGACACAATACAGGGAGCCTGGGATTTACTGATATGTCTGTGTTACACATAATAACAGAGAGGAACAATACAGGGAGCCTGGGATTTACTGATATGTCTGTGTTACACATAATACACAGAGAGGACACAATACAGGGAGTCTGGGATTTACTGATATGTCTGTGTTACACATAATACACAGAGAGGACACAATACATGGAGTCTGGGATTTACCGATTTGTCTGCGTTCCACAATACAGGGAGTTTCCAGTTTTGGGGGGGCTACGTGGCGTCCTCTCAGTGCATATACAGTACATTTTCTGCTGTTTAACCCTCGCATTTTCACATGAAAATCCTCCGTATTAGTGATTTTTCTGTAAAGTCGTTTCCAGACGTTCTCACCTATAACCATATTTCACCCCGGCCGTATCCGGCCTCCAGTCCCTGAGGCAGGCGCTGCGCGGTACATGAGCAGCAGCTGTTAATGGAGTCTTATTAGCATCCCGTGTTGTGAAGCGTAATATCTCCCCCGGGGCTGTCATGTTGTGTTCGATTGACTTTGATCATGTCGGCCGCACAAAGTATGGATTAAATCCGCTAAAACAATTGGAAGACAAAATGGGCGAGCGTTTACCTGGCCGGATATTAATACTCTGCGCTAATCATTCGTGAAGCAGGAGCTCCGAGCCGCGAGCAGGGAGGAGGGAGGGAGGTCAGCAGCACCGAAACCTCCGATACAATCACCAAACAATCACAAAATACATTCAATCATTACCTCCTCACTGGGACAGGAAAACGGCAAATGTATCGCAGGACACCCTCACACAGGCGTAAAACTCGCCCTACAGCCCATCTAAACCCCAAATCATTCAATGATAAATCAGTAAGTATCGAGTCTGAGGAGCAGCAGATCAGGCGATGCTGGGCAGTGCTGGGTGATGTTGGGCAGACTGGGTGATGCTGGGCGATGCTGGGCAGACTGGGTGATGCTGGGCAGATCAGGCGATGCTATGCAGGCTGGGTGATGCTGGGCGATGCTGGGCAGACTGGGTGATGCTGGGCAGATCAGGCGATGCTATGCAGGCTGGGTGATGCTGGGCAGACTGGGTGATGCTGGGCAGATCAGGCGATGCTATGCAGGCTGAGTGATGCTGGGCTGGGCAGATCAGGCGATGCTGGCCAATGCTGGGCAGACTGGGTGATGCTGGGTGATGTTAGGTATTTGTTGGGCAGACTGGGTGATGTTAGGTATTTGTTGGGTGGACTGGGCGATGCTTGGCAGACTGGGTGATGCTGGGCGATGTTGAGTGGACTGGGTGATGCTGGGTGATGTTAGGTATTGTTGGGTGGACTGGGTGATGCTGGGTGATGTTAGGTATTGTTGGGTGGACTGGGTGATGCTGGGTGATGTTAGGTATTTGTTGGGTGCACTGGGTGATGCTGGGCATGTTAGGTATTTGGGTGGACTGGTGATGCTGGGCGATGTTAGGTATTGTTGGGTGGACTGGGTGATGCTGGGCGATGTTAGGTATTTGTTGGGTGCACTGGGTGATGCTGGGCAATGTTAGGTATTTGGGTGGACTGGGTGATGCTGGGCGATGTTAGGTATTGTTGGGTGGACTGGGTGATGCTGGGCGATGTTAGGTATTTGTTGGGTGGACTGGGTGATGGCTGGGCGATGTTAGGTATTTGTTGGGTGGACTGGGTGATGCTGGGCGATGTTAGGTATTTGTTGGGTGGACTGGGTGATGCTGGACGATGTTAGGTATTGTTGGGTGGACTGGGTGATGCTGGGCGATGTTAGGTATTTGTTGGGTGGACTGGGTGATGCTGGACGATGTTAGGTATTTGTTGGGTGGACTGGGTGATGCTGGGCGATGTTAGGTATTTGTTGGGTGGACTGGGTGATGCTGGGCAATGTTAGGTATTTGTTGGGTGGACTGGGTGATGCTGGGCAATGTTAGGTATTGTTGGGTGGACTGGGTGATGCTGGGCGATGTTAGGTATTTGTTGGGTGGACTGGGTGATGCTGGGCAATGTTAGGTATTTGTTGGGTGGACTGGGTGATGTTAGGTACTTGTTGGGCAGACTGGGTGATGCTGGGCGATGTTGGGTGGACTGGGTGATGCTGGGTGATGTTAGGTATTGTTGGGTGGACTGGGTGATGCTGGGTGATGTTAGATATTTGTTGGGTGGACTGGGTGATGCTGGGCGATGTTAGGTATTTGTTGGGTGGACTGGGTGATGCTGGGCATGTTAGGTATTTGTTGGTGGACTGGGTGATGCTGGGCGATGTTAGGTATTGTTGGGTGGACTGGGTGATGCTGGGCAATGTTAGGTATTTGTTGGGTGGACTGGGTGATGCTGGGCGATGTTAGGTATTTGTTGGGTGGACTGGGTGATGCTGGGCGATGTTAGGTATTTGTTGGGTGGACTGGGTGATGTTAGGTATTTGTTGGGTGGACTGGGTGATGCTGGGCGATGTTAGGTATTTGTTGGGTGGACTGGGTGATGCTGGGCGATGTTAGGTATTGTTGGGTGGACTGGGTGATGCTGGGCAATGTTAGGTATTTGTTGGGTGGACTGGGTGATGCTGGGCGATGTTAGGTATTGTTGGGTGGACTGGGTGATGCTGGGCGATGTTAGGTATTTGTTGGGTGGACTGGGTGATGCTGGGCAATGTTAGGTATTTGTTGGGTGGACTGGGTGATGCTGGGCGATGTTAGGTATTTGTTGGGTGGACTGGGTGATGCTGGGCGATGTTAGGTATTTGTTGGGTGGACTGGGTGATGCTGGGCGATGTTAGGTATTGTTGGGTGGACTGGGTGATGCTGGGCGATGTTGGGTGGACTGGGTGATGTTAGGTATTGTTGGGTGGACTGTGTGATGCTGGGTGATGTTAGATATTTGTTGGGTGGACTGGGTGATGTTAGGTATTTGTTGGGTGGACTGGGTGATGCTGGGCGATGTTAGGTATTTGTTGGGTGGACTGGGTGATGTTAGGTATTTGTTGGGTGGACTGGGTGATGCTGGGCAATGTTAGGTATTTGTTGGGTGGACTGGGTGATGCTGGGTGATGTTAGATATTTGTTGGGTGGACTGGGTGATGCTGGGTGATGTTAGATATTTGTTGGGTGGACTGGTGATGCTGGGTGATGTTGGGTATTTGTTGGGTGGACTGGGTGATGTTAGGTATTGTTGGGTGGACTGTGTGATGCTGGGTGATGTTAGGTATTTGTTGGGTGGACTGGGTGATGTTAGGTATTTGTTGGGTGGACTGGGTGATGCTGGGCGATGTTAGGTATTTGTTGGGTGGACTGGGTGATGCTGGGCGATGTTAGGTATTGTTGGGTGGACTGGGTGATGCTGGGCAATGTTAGGTATTTGTTGGGTGGACTGGGTGATGCTGGGCGATGTTAGGTATTTGTTGGGTGGACTGGGTGATGCTGGGCAATGTTAGGTATTTGTTGGGTTGACTGGGTGATGCTGGGCGATGTTAGGTATTGTTGGGTGGACTGGGTGATGTTAGGTATTTGTTGGGCAGACTGGGTGATGCTGGGCGATGTTGGGTGGACTGGGTGATGCTGGGTGATGTTAGGTATTGTTGGGTGGACTGTGTGATGCTGGATGATGTTAGATATTTGTTGGGTGGACTGGGTGATGCTGGGTGATGTTGGGTATTTGTTGGGTGGACTGGGTGATGTTAGGTATTGTTGGGTGGACTGGGTGATGCTGAGCGATGTTAGGTATTTGTTGGGTGGACTGGGTGATGCTGGGCAATGTTAGGTATTTGTTGGGTGGACTGGGTGATGCTGGGCGATGTTAGGTATTTGTTGGGTGGACTGGGTGATGCTGGGCGATGTTAGGTATTGTTGGGTGGACTGGGTGATGCTGGCAATGTTAGGTATTTGTTGGGTGGACTGGGTGATGCTGGGCGATGTTAGGTATTGTTGGGTGGACTGGGTGATGCTGGGCGATGTTAGGTATTTGTTGGGTGGACTGGGTGATGCTGGGCAATGTTAGGTATTTGTTGGGTGGACTGGGTGATGCTGGGCGATGTTAGGTATTTGTTGGGTGGACTGGGTGATGCTGGGCGATGTTAGGTATTGTTGGGTGGACTGGGTGATGCTGGGCAATGTTAGGTATTTGTTGGGTGGACTGGGTGATGCTGGGCGATGTTAGGTATTGTTGGGTGGACTGGGTGATGCTGGGCGATGTTAGGTATTTGTTGGGTGGACTGGGTGATGCTGGGCAATGTTAGGTATTTGTTGGGTGGACTGGGTGATGCTGGGCGATGTTAGGTATTTGTTGGGTGGACTGGGTGATGCTGGGCGATGTTAGGTATTTGTTGGGTGGACTGGGTGATGCTGGGCGATGTTAGGTATTGTTGGGTGGACTGGGTGATGCTGGGCAAGTGGGGGCTATCCTGGATGATGCCGGGCGGTCCTGGATGTTCCACCTTCTCGGACCCATTTGCAGTTTTTGGCTGTTTCTTGTTTCATTATAAAGAATCGGAGAATTGTCTGTAACGTGTCACAGATTGCCGTTATTGAATGTTCCCCCCTGGATTCCTTTATATCCCCCTTCATTAGACATGAGGCTCCTTCTATCCCCCGGGTTTGTGGTGTCAGAGCGTTAGGACGCCGGTGGTGAAGAGGGAATCACTGGTTTCTAGTTACACTTTATTTTCTCATTATTTTGGGGAAATATAAGTACATTTTGCATTAAATGCCTTAAGGTAAAGCTTAGGTATTTTTTTCATGGAACTCACGTCCTTTAGAGAAAATCCTGGGATTTGAGCTCATGCCAGTGACTTCCCCCAGAAACCAGGAAATGCCAAAAATCTCTCAGCCAATCACAGCCCTCCTACAGCTTCCAATGGTAGAATTACAGCCGTCACCATGTAACATGGGTAATGGGGGTGCATGGTATAAACACATGACATGCAGGTTGGTGTCATGCTGCCGACACCCAGAATGTCATTTTTTTCCGAGGGGTGGGGGGGTGTTTAACGCTGTCACATTTTGTGCCGCTTCCTTTTTGAGGCTGGAACATATGAGATAATAAATGAGTTTACCGTCCCGCTGCACACTTCATGCCGCAACCCCCATCTTTACACATTACCCGATTAATTTGCCATAATTGCACATTGGAATTCAGATTTTGGTTCGTTCCATGTTTTTTTGCCGCTTTCCCATCGTCTCACGTCACGATAACGACCTCTAAATAAGTAGTGATAAGCGGCCGGAGCGGAATGCGTGGAGTAAAGGGCTCCCGCCTGGCAGCGGCCTCGTTACGCGCAGATGGATTTGTGTTTACCAGGACTTTGCCTTGGGAGAGAGGAGAATTATTCCACAGATTTCCTTGTGCAGCCGCGGCCGACGCGCTCCGCCAGTAATTATTTCTTACAAGGAGTAAAGGGTCACATTCATTGCTCCATTTATATCGAGCTCATCCCTGCCTGTCCCCGGGCCGCACTCTACGCGCACATTCATTCCTGCGCGACCTTACATCTCACTCCCATTTCTCATTACCTCCGGGCCCCGTGTTAAACCCTATTTTTTTCTTTTTCCCGTGACATATTTGCAGAGAAACGGTCAAACCTTAAGTCTGGAGCTCGGCATGGAAAATCCACTTAGCTGTGTGTGTGAAACGCGCCGCGGTGCCCTACATATCCCTAATAAATAAAGCGCCGTGTTTTTACGTATTCATGCGGGCACTTACACTTTCAGCTCACCCTGGGTCAGCTTTGCCGTTAATTCCCTCTTATCCGCGCCGCCCGCAGGATGTTGGTGCGCTGGCGGAAAGATCCGGACATTAAACCCGCGAGATCCTGGGGAGTGAAGGGCTGTAATAATCAGTGTGTTTAGAACGTTCTGCCGGAATCAGGACGTTTCGTTATGTGAGACGGAATGTTTGTATTTTACGTTAATAAACATTGTGACAAACGCGCGTCGGCAGTGACTCTGTGCGCTTTGCACCATGTGCGCTTCCTGGGTGCATCTTCTGTATCCAAACACCCGGACGGCGTTGTCACATTGTTACCAAGTATCAGGAAGTTGTCTCCTCCGTGTCTGGCTCTTCCTGTGATTGCCGGTGGGACTTGGGGGTCGATAGAGATGGAAACTTCACATATTCCAAACCCCGGAATGATGGATGAAACGTACAGCTCGGATTCCTGGAGCCGACATCTGGTGAAAGATACCGACACATTTTGCTTCTCACACTTGAGGCTTCCAGGCGCTAATGATCCGATCATCTCTATGTGTTTATAAAGTCCCCCATCCCCCGCTCCCTCCTTATCTCAATTATTAAACCTAGAAAGGACATTATAATCAATGACACAATCAGCCTGGCCGGCCGTGATCCGAACGCTCGCAATTAGCAGCGACCGCGCACTATTTAAATATTTAAAACGTACAAGTAATAAAAAAGCCCCGATCAATCCTAAAGCGATTTAACGTAATTTAACGTACAAAACGCTGCAAGGAGAGGAATAAACGGCGTTAAAGTGCGGCGCGCGTGCAGCATGGCGGCCTCGCATTAACCTGTCAGGAGGAAAATGATAACTTTATTAAAATGTATTATTTCTCTTGTGTTATTTCCTCCTCATCACACGAGCTCATTCTATCCTCAAGCCCTCAGGATACAAAGTATCAGGCAGAAACATCCCGAAGGACAGGAGCAGGCTGGATGCAATATCTCAGCAAGG
The DNA here is from genome assembly GCA_009667805.1 of Leptobrachium leishanense. Lineage (NCBI taxonomy): Eukaryota > Metazoa > Chordata > Amphibia > Anura > Megophryidae > Leptobrachium > Leptobrachium leishanense. Next base: position 76,566 of record RXON01001508.1, read on the forward strand.
TGTGAATATATATCGGAGCGTACAGACTGGTGGTATGGCATCACCTTAATCCGATATCGCAGCCGGTATATCCAGTCCTGAACCATATGGCGTCAGTCCATCACACCCAAGCAGCCGGTCCATCACACCCAAGCAGCTGGTCCATCTCACCCGAGCAGCCGGTCCATCTCACCCTGAGCAGCCGGTCCATCTCACCCTGAGAAGCCGGTCCATCTCACCCGAGCAGCAGGTTCCATCTCACCCGAGCAGCAGGTTCCATCTCACCCGAGCAGCAGGTTCCATCTCACCCGAGCAGCAGCCGGTCCATCTCACCCGAGCAGCAGGTTCCATCTCACCCGAGCAGCAGCCGGTCCATCTCACCCGAGCAGCAGTTTCCATCTCACCCGAGCAGCAGCCGGTCCATCACACCCAAGCAGCCGATCCATCTCACCCGAGCAGCCAGTCCATCTCACCCTGAGCAGCTGGTCCATCTCACCCTGAGCAGCCGGTCCATCTCACCCGAGCAGCAGGTTCCATCTCACCCGAGCAGCAGCCGGTCCATCTCACCCGAGCAGCAGGTTCCATCTCACCCGAGCAGCAGTTTCCATCTCACCCGAGCAGCCGGTCCATCTCACCCGAGCAGCCGGTCCATCTCACCCGAGCAGCCGGTCCATCTCACCCTGAGCAGCCGGTCCATCTCACCTGAGCAGCAGGTTCCATCTCACCCGAGCAGCAGCCGGTCCATCTCACCCGAGCAGCAGGTTCCATCTCACCCGAGCAGCAGGTTCCATCTCACCCGAGCAGCAGGTTCCATCTCACCCGAGCAGCCGGTCCATCTCACTCACGCAGCCGGTCCATCTCACCCGAGCAGCCGGTCAATCTCACCCGAGCAGCCGGACCATCTCACCCTGAGCAGCCGGTCCATCTCACTCACGCAGCCGGTCCATCTCACCCGAGCAGCAGGTTCCATCTCACCCGAGCAGCAGGTTCCATCTCACCCGAGCAGCAGGTTCCATCTCACCCGAGCAGCCGGTCCATCTCACTCACGCAGCCGGTCCATCTCACTAGAGCTACTGATCTCTTCTCACCAGCACTGCCGATTTTATCTCAGCAGAGTTACTGGTTCCATCTCCCCAGAGCTACCCGTCTCATCTCAACAAAGCAACTTGTCTCATCTTACCAGGGAATCCAATCCCATCTCACCAGAGGTGACTGTCACATTTCACCAGAGAGTCTGATGCCTTCACCCCAGAACCACCAGTTCTATCTCACCAAAGCCACTTGTCGCATCTCACCAGGTTTACTGGTTCTATCTCACCCGAGTGTCTGGTCCCATCTCAGCAGAGCTGCCAATTTAATCTCACCACAGCAGCCGGTCTCATCTCAACGGAGTTGCTTGTCTGATTTTGCCAGGGTGCCCGGTATCATCTCACCAGAGCGCCTGAATTGATCTCATCTGATTTGCTCTTCCACCTCACCAGAGCTGCCGATCCCCTTCACCAATCTTGCTATGTGACGTCTGCTAGGAGCCAGGTATGTGAGTCCTGGTTATGTCCCGGAGTCCGCGGCGGTGCTGTAGTAAAGGATTTTGGTGTGAGAAGATGCTTCTTACCAACATGCCCTTAAGGTGGTGACATTTGGCGATACGAGTCAGTGCCGGGAAGCCGAGACACAATGCGTCATTAGGCGCTGATGTAAATCAGATAAATTCTGCCCCCCTGAGTGCGGCAGCTGGTGTTTGCACCAGATGACATGTAATTACCCTGGCTGCTGGTGACGAGGATTCTCTGCCCTGGGCTTTCTGGACGGTGAAGCCGGTGTTGGCCAGATGCCGCGGCGCACTATGTGGAATATAATGTGTGTGCGTACGGCCGCCGTCTCCATCGCTGGAAAGGGATTTTGGAATTTTGCAGCTGCATCCTCCCTACCTGAGGCACATAATGAGAGGCGGCGCGGCGGGACGGCAAAATCTTTAAGCACAAATGAGAGACTGCAGAGAGGGACGCGCCGAGTTCATCGCTTGGATAATGTCTGGGAGAGTTACCCGAGCAGTATAAAACGGGCAGGAGAGCGAGAGGCACTAATTAACCCCCCGGAGTGCCTTCAGATGTACCGTCTGCGCCTGGGAAACGTGTGCAGGCTCCATCCTATCAGGGCTGCAGGCCGGTGGCACCGCCATTAATACAGCGACGCACCATTTTCTTTCCCTTTTACATTTTCTTCATTTTACCCTTTCACATCGTCCACAAAAACGCAACATCAGAATCAGACAGGCGTCATATGGGGGGGGGGGCTACTGGCCAGACGCTCAACCACCCCAAATCTCTAAATCCCAGAATGCAATGCTCCATCCAAACCACTCAAATCCTCATCAAAAGAGAAACATCCCGACCATTAATATCTATCTGTATCTGTTTCTATCCATTTATCTATCTGTATCTGTATCTATCCATTTATCTATCTGTATCTGTATCTATCCATTTATCTATCTGTATCTGTATCTATCCATTTATCTATCTGTATCTGTTTCTATCCATTTATCTATCTGTATCTGTATCTATCCATTTATCTATCTGTATCTGTATCTATCCGTATCTATCTTTTGTATCTGTTTCTATCCATTTATCTATCTGTATCTGTTTCTATCCATTTATCTATCTGTATCTGTATCTATCCATTTATCTATCTGTATCTGTATCTATCTGTATCTATATCTATCCATTTATCTATCTGTATCTGTATCTATCCATTTATCTATCTGTATCTATATCTATCCATTTATCTATCTGTATCTATATCTATCCATTTATCTATCTGTATCTATATCTATCCATTTATCTATCTGTTCTGTATCTATCCATTTATCTATCTGTATCTGTATCTATCCATTTATCTATCTGTATCTGTATCTATCATATTATCTATCTGTATCTGTATCTATCCATTTATCTATCTGTATCTGTATCTATGCCATTTATCTATCTGTATCTATATCTATCCATTTATCTATCTGTATCTATATCTATCCATTTTCCTATCTGTATCTATATATCTAATCTATCTTTATCTATTGTATCTGTTATATCCATTTATCTATCTGTATCTGTATCTATCCATTTATCTATCTGTATCTATATCTATCCATTTATCTATCTGTATCTATATCTATCCGTATCTATATCTATCCATTTATCTATCTGTATCTGTATCTATCCATTTATCTATCTGTATCTATATCTATCCATTTATCTATCTGTATCTATATCTATCCATTTATCTATCTGTATCTATATCTATCCATTTATCTATCTGTATCTATATCTATATCTATCCATTTATCTATCTGTATCTGTATCTATCCATTTATCTATCTGTATCTATATCTATCCATTTATCTATCTGTATCTATATCTATCCATTTATCTATCTGTATCTATATCTATCCATTTATCTATCTGTATCTATATCTATCCATTTATCTATCTGTATCTATATCTATCCGTATCTATATCTATCCATTTATCAATCTGTATCTGTATCTATATCTATCCGTATCTATATCTATCCATTTATCTATCTGTATCTGTATCTATCCATTTATCTATCTGTATCTATATCTATCCATTTATCTATCTGTATCTATATCTATCCGTATCTATATCTATCCATTTATCAATCTGTATCTCTATCTATCCATTTATCTATCTGTATCTGTATCTATCCATTTATCTATCTGTATCTGTATCTATCCATTTATCTATCTGTATCTGTATCTATCCATTTATCTATCTGTATCTGTATCTATCCATTTATCTATCTGTATCTGTATCTATCCATTTATCTATCTGTATCTATATCTATCCATTTATCTATCTGTATCTATATCTAATCCATTTATCTATCTGTATCTATATCTATATCTATCCATTTATCTATCTGTATCTGTATCTATCCATTTATCTATCTGTATCTGTATCTATCCATTTATCTATCTGTATCTATATCTATCCATTTATCTATCTGTATCTATATCTATCCGTATCTATATCTATCCATTTATCTATCTGTATCTGTATCTATCCATTTATCTATCTGTATCTGTTCTATCATTTATCTATCTGTATCTATATCTATCCATTTATCTATCTGTATCTATATCTATCCATTTTATCTAATCTGTAATCTATATCTATCCATTTATCTATCTGTATCTATATCTATATCTATCCATTTAATCTATCTGTATCTGTATCTATCCATTTATCTATCTGTATCTATATCTATCCATTTATCTATCTGTATCTATATCTATCCTTTTATCTATCTGTATCTATATCTATCCATTTATCTATCTGTATCTTATATCTATCCATTTATCTATCTGTATCTATATCTATCCGTATCTATATCTATCCATATTTATCCAATCATGTAATCTGTTATCTATATCTATCCGTATATCTATATCTATCCATTTATCTATCTGTATCTGTATCTATCCATTTATCTATCTTGTATCTATATCTATCCATTTATCTATCTGTATCTATATCTATCCGTATCTATATCTATCCATTTATCAATCTGTATCTCTATCTATCCATTTATCTATCTGTATCTATATCTATCCATTTATCTATCTGTATCTATATCTATCCATTTATCTATCTGTATCTGTATCGATCCATTTATCTATCTGTATCTATATCTATCCATTTATCTATCTGTATCTATATCTATCCATTTATCTATCTATATCTTTATCTATATCTATCCATATATCTATCTGTATCTGTATCTGTATCTATATCTATCCATTTGTCTATCTGTATCTATCCATTTATCTATCTGTATCTGTATCTATCCATTTATCTATCTGTATCTATATCTATATCTATCCATTTATCTATCTGTATCTGTATCGATCCATTTATCTATCTGTATCTATCCATTTATCTATCTGTATCTATATCTATCCATTTATCTATCTGTATCTGTATCTATCCATTTATCTATCTGTATCTATCCATTTATCTATCTGTATCTGTATCTATCCATTTATCTATCTGTATCTATATCTATCCATTTATCTATCTGTATCTGTATCTATCCATTTATCTATCTGTATCTGTATCTGTATCTATCCATTTATCTATCTGTATCTGTATCTATCCATTTATCTATCTGTATCTATCCATTTATCTATCTGTATCTATCCATTTATCTATCTGTATCTGTATCTATCCATTTATCTATCTGTATCTGTAAATATCCATTTATCTATCTGTATCTGTATCAATGTATCTATCTGTATCTATATCCATTTATCTGTCTGTATCTGTATCTATCTATTTCTGTGTCTGTATCCGCGAAGGTGCTGGTTCATGTTCTGGTCATTTCACAGCTTGATTAAAGCAACTCGCTCCTTATTGGCCCCAACTCCCGTATTGCCCCTTTGCAATCCGTAATGAATGCAGGTGCCAGGCTTATTTTTCTCACAAGACGCACTTCACGTACCCCCCCTCTGCTGGTCCCTCCATTTGCTTCCTGTACCTCCCCCCTCTGCCGGTCCCTCCATTTGCTTCCTGTACCTCCCCCCTCTGCCGGTCCCTCCATTGGCTTCCTGTATATTCCAGGATACAGTTTAAAATACTGATGCTCATGTTCAAATCTCTCAATAACTCAACCCCTCCCTACATGTCTTCAATACTCTGCAAACACGTCCCGTCCAGACGACTCTGTTTAGCAGGCAAGCTCCTCCTGTTATCTGTCTGCACCCGCACAGCCAACTCTCGCCTCCAAGACTTCTCACAGGCAGCACCGGTCCTGTGGAATGACTTGCCTCGCCCTATCAAACTCTCCCCTGACCTTCAGGCCTTCAAGAAATCCCTCAAAACCCATCTCTTCAGATTATTGTACCACATCACTGACGCAACTCCTCCCTCTGCTCACCTACTCACACATGATTGATTCTATGGCCCCACCATTCCCAAACCACTGGCACTAATGATCCTGCCATTCAGTAAAACTCCCCTTGTCTTCTTCAACCCCCAATCCCTCTAGATTGTAAACTCCTATGAGCAGGACCCTCTACACCTAGTGTTTCCTTCCTATGTCCGTTTATCTCGTTCCCTTTAGTTATTGGTCCTCTGTCTCTCCTCTCTCTTTGTCTCTAGCTCTGTCTCTCTTTAGTTCTCTCCTTCTGTCTCTCCCTCTGTCTCTGTCTCTGTCTCCTCTCCCTCTGTCTCTCCCTCTGTCTCTCCGCTGTCTCTCCTCTCCTCTGTCTCTCCTCTCCCTCTGTCTCTCCTCTCCCTCTGTCTCTCCTCTGTCTCTCCTCTCCCTCTGTCTCTCCTCTGTCTCTCCTCTCCCTCTGTCTCTCCCTCTGTCTCTCCTCTGTCTCTCCTCTGTCTCTCCTCTCCCTCTGTCTCTCCTCTCCTCTGTCTCTCCTCTCCCTCTGTCTCTCCTCTGTCTCTCCTCTCCCTCTGTCTCTCCTCTGTCTCTCCTCTCCCTCTGTCTCTCCCTCTGTCTCTCCTCTGTCTCTCCTCTGTCTCTCCTCTCCCTCTGTCTCTCCTCTCCCTCTGTCTCTCCTCTGTCTCTCCTCTCCCTCTGTCTCTCCTCTGTCTCTCCTCTCCCTCTGTCTCTCCTCTCCCTCTGTCTCTCCCTCTGTCTCTCCTCTGTCTCTCCTCTCCCTCTGTCTCTCCTCTCCCTCTGTCTCTCCTCTCCTCTCCCTCTGTTTCTCCCTCTGTCTCTCCTCTCCCTCTGTCTCTCCTCTCCCTCTGTCTCCTCTCCCTCTGTCTCTCCTCTCCTCTCCCTCTGTTTCTCCCTCTGTCTCTCCTCTCCTCTGTCTCTCCTCTCCTCTCCCTCTGTCTCTCCTCTCCCTCTGTCTCTCCTCTGTCTCTCCTCTCCTCTCCCTCTGTCTCTCCCTCTGTCTCTCCTCTGTCTCTCCTCTCCCTCTGTCTTTCCCTCTGTCTCTCCTCTCCCTCTGTCTTTCCCTCTGTCTCTCCTCTCCCTCTGTCTTTCCCTCTGTCTCTCCTCTGTCTCTCCTCTGTCTCTCCTCTCCCTCTGTCTCTCCTCTGTCTCTCCTCTCCCTCTGTCTCTCCTCTGTCTCTCCTCTGTCTCTCCTCTCCCTCTGTCTCTCCTCCGTCTCTCCCTCTGTCTTTCCCTCTGTCTCTCCTCTGTCTCTCCTCTCCCTCTGTCTTTCCCTCTGTCTCTCCTCTCCCTCTGTCTCTCCTCTGTCTCTCCTCTTCCTCTGTCTCTCCTCCGTCTCTCCCTCTGTCTCTCCTCTCCCTCTGTCTTTCCCTCTGTCTCTCCTCTCCCTCTGTCTCTCCTCTGTCTCTCCTCTCCCTCTGTCTCTCCTCTCCCTCTGTCTCTCCTCTGTCTCTCCTCTCCCTCTGTCTCTCCTCTGTCTCTCCTCTGTCTCTCCTCTCCCTCTGTCTCTCCTCCGTCTCTCCCTCTGTCTTTCCCTCTGTCTCTCCTCTGTCTTCCTCTCCCTCTGTCTTTCCCTCTGTCTTCCTCTCCTCTGTCTCTCCTCTGTCTCTCCTCTCCCTCTGTCTCTCCTCCGTCTCTCCCTCTGTCTCTCCTCTCCCTCTGTCTTTCCCTCTGTCTCTCCTCTCCCTCTGTCTCTCCTCTGTCTCTCCTCTCCCTCTGTCTTTCCCTCTGTCTCTCCTCTCCCTCTGTCTCTCCTCTGTCTCTCCTCTGTCTCTCCTCTCCCTCTGTCTCTCCTCTGTCTCTCCTCTCCCTCTGTCTCTCCTCCGTCTCTCCCTCTGTCTCTCCTCTCCCTCTGTCTTTCCCTCTGTCTCTCCTCTCCCTCTGTCTCTCCTCTGTCTCTCCTCTCCCTCTGTCTCTCCTCCGTCTCTCCCTCTGTCTCTGTCTTTCTCTTTTTTAATGGCTTTTATGGTTACATTGTTGAAGTGCTTTATTCTCATGTTGCACGTAACGCATTTCTGCTTTCAGCCGCTCCTTTCATGTGCATTTTTTCAGCGTTTTGATCCAATATTTCAATGTCTAGGAAAGCTTTGCCTCATTCCCGCTGCCCGCATCTTTCTCACTTAATAGATTTTTCCTGCAGCTTCTGGGCCAATAATCTCCCAGAACAATCATTGATTTTAACGCGCCTGTCCCTTTAATATATTTTTAGGGGGAATCTGGCCTGATACGGTTTATCATCTCTCCCTGCTCTCCTTTATTTGACGCTTTCGGTATTATTTTATAGCGGCCGGGCAGTCCGTCGCCGAATTTTCATGAGACGTCATAATGTTTAAGACAGATCTGCTCGTTAATTAGGAGATAAACGAGAATCGCAAGCGCTCGTTCGCCTCATAACGGCCTGGATGGGGGTCACTAAACCACGATGTGAGCTGAGGTCACTAAGGCGCGGAGCGGCCGTAACGCCTGGCGGCACGCAGAGCCACAGGACAGAGATCTTAGCCGTGACTTCCCGGATAATTCATGAAATTCATATAATATGAAACAGAATAAGGTAAAAATCTATGATTTAGTGACACGTTTCCTCCTCCTGCGCTTTCCATCGTCTCAACGTTCTGAGGGCAATAAACCAGGTTTGGTTATAATGTACTGCAGGGCTCAAAATTTCAAGTCCGAAGCTACTATCCAGGCCATAAGAGTTACTCGCCACCAGTTGCTCCACCTAACCCCTACCCTGCTCTTAACTCTGCCCCTAAACAACCCCCCTTAAATTATCTTATGAAATTACACTTTTAAAGGTTTTATTTAGAATAAAGTTACATAAAGAACATTCATACCCAGACATCGGACCCCAGAACATGTATACCCAGTCACCAGGGCTAAGTGTGAGCAGAGGGGAAGGCAGGGAAGCTCCTCTCCACCCTCCTGCCAGTGACAGAGACGAGCTGGGTCTGGTTAGGCAGCTGATCCCTGCCACCGTGCAGCCTGTGGAAGGGAGTCTGCACGGTGGCACCACTGGAATACGCAGCACAAAATAATTTAATGTACTGCCTGTGTGTGCATTTCCACTCGCCCTCACTTAATTTCCACTCGCCAAATGCGAGCAGGAGAGTGGAAAGTTTGAGCCCTGATGTACTGGACATATGGAGAGGGGAATAAACCCAGGGCGAGGACACATTATATAGAACATTTAATATAATTAAAGGGACACTGGGCTGGACATGACCCCCACCCCAAACCCAAAGACTCCTCTGTTTGCTGTAACTGCACCTTGTATGAGACACTCTTCACAGAGTTCTGGCTTCCAGACGTTGTGTATGAGAACGCTGCGTGGTCCCCATAAAACCCGGCTAACCCAGGAAATATATGTGACAGGGAAAGGCACGGGCGCCCCACTTCTTCCAAAGCAGGGCAACTTTATTGGAGCATCATCAGAGACAACGTTTTGAGACTGTATCCAGTTTCAGACTTGATAAAAACTCAATAGAGTCGAAACGATGTCCTTGATGATTTATTTATTTATTTATTTATTTATTTATAAAGGATTTTACCAGGAAGGATACATTGAGATTTCTCTCGTTTTCAAGTATGTCCTGGGTTCAAGAAAATTGAAGTGTTACAGTTACAGAAATACAAAGTAATACAATGCAAGATATTAAAAAAAACAACACAAATATACAGATTAACAGAAAAATATGTAAGAAATATAGTCACTAGGTTACATGTTTACAGGTGCATTCTGTATTGAGGTATGTTAGTAAGGAGCTTTTGAGTGACTTAAGACTGGGGGAAGATTTGATGGTGTCTTGGAGGTTATTCCATAATTGTGGTGCTCTGTAGGAAAATGAGGACCGAGTCACTGTCTTTTTGTATTGTGGTATTGCAAGTAAGGTGCTGGTCCTGGATCGGAGGTTATAGGATGAGGGAGCTGCTGGGGGAAGCAGTCTATTCAGGTAGGGTGGCAGCTTCCCAGAGATGCTCTTAAACACCAGGCTGGAAAGGTGAAGGGTGCGTCTGGATTCCAGTGATGGCCAGTTTAGTTATTTTAACATGTCACAATGGTGGGTCATGTAGTTACATTGTAGCGCAAAGCGGCACAATGAGTTATACAATGTAGTAAGTTTATGAAGGTGTGTTTGCGGGGCGGCTGCATACACTACATCTCCGTAATCAATAGCGGCATAAGCATTTGCTGTACAATCTGCTTTGTTACCGCGGGACTCAGGCAGGATTTGTTTCTGTACAGGGCACCTAGTTTGGGGTAAAGTTTAGATGAGAGTTTTTCGATGTGGGGGCCAAAGGATAGATTAGGGTCCAACCACATACCTAGATATTTGAGAGAAGTGACTGTGGTCAGCGTGCCATTTGATCTTGTCCCCACACATAGATGGGGATTTTGCAATTTGTGTAGTTTAGATTTGGTTCCAAAGAGCATCGTTACAGTTTTGTCAGTATTAAAAAAAAGTTTGTTGTTTTTGATCCACTTTTCTACCTCTGTGAATTGTTCTTGCAGCACGGCCTCCAGCTGCGGGAGATTTGGTTTGCTGGTATAGATCACAGTGTCGTCTGCGTACATATGTACAGTTGAGGCTTTGCAGACGTTGGGCAGATCATTTATGAATATTGTGAACAGCAGAGGGCCTAGTATTGAGCCTTGGGGTACACCGCAAGTGACTGGGAGCAGGAGGGAGGAGCTGCCAGAAATTGACACATATTGTGATCGGTCGGATACATATGATTGAAACCAGGTTAGCGTGGCGATCACCAATGCCAGAGTTTTTAAGTTTTTCTAACAAGATGCATGGTCTACCGTGTCAAAGGCCTTGGCAAAATCAAGGAAGATGGCTCCAGTTAGGTTTCCTTGTTCCATCCAGCCTGGATATCATTGCAGACTTTTAAAAGGGCGGTTGTAGTTGAGTGATTTGGACGGAAGCCTGATTGATCCGGGGTTAAGTAGTTCCAATATTGATAATAATCACGTAATTGTGTGTAGACACATTTTTCCAAAGACTTTTGACATTACAGGGAGCAACGATATCGGACGTGTCACGGATCCCCCTGATTACCAAAAGTGTGGTCCCTTTACGCAGACCTCTCTCTACCCATCCGATCCTTGAATGGTCGGCGAGACAATTAACCAGACAATAGATAGACAAGGGGTAACACCAGACAGAGAGAAGGAATAGAGTATCGTCACGAATCTTTCTGACTACCAAGATATATATCTCTTTCTGTAGCTTCCTTTCTACTCTTCCGATCCTTGAATGGTCGGCAAAGCTATGTAGACAATGAAGCAGGTAACAGATAAAGAAAGGGAAATACCAGACAGGGGTACAGAACAGATCACAAGTCCTCCCTAGGACTTTAGTAATAGCAGAGGTAATCTGATGCGTGCTTAGGATGCCACATAGACTGACCTCAGTACCAACGTTAAGGGCAGAACCTAGAGCAGAGTAAATGCCAATACCAGGGGTCATACACAGGAGGGTTCGTTTGCCAATACCAGGAGTCATACACAGGAGGGTTCGTTTGCCAATGCCAAGGGTTATACACAAGAGGGTTCGTTTGCCAATGCCAAGGGTCATACACAAGAGGATTCGTTTGCCAATGCCAAGGATCATACACAGGAGGTAGCCAAAAATCACAAGAGCTCTGCGGGAGGTGAATACCACGTCAGGGCACCGGTGTATGGGAGAGACTGGGTTTTAAACCCGGCGGGTCCGCGTCACAGCGCCAGGCCCCGCCCCTCGGCGTCCCACGTGAGCGGGCCCGGAAGCGCTTACATTCGGCGCCTGGCCAGCGAGCAGCGAGGAAGCTGCTGCCAGGCGCCCCATCCCCTGGGCCACCGTGACAGAACCCCCCCTCCAGGGGCGGCCACTGGACGACCCCCAGGGGCACGGGGATGCGCTAAATAGAAGGCCTTCACTAGCCTAGGAGCATGGACTTCCGCAGCCGGTAACCAAGAACGATCCTCCGGACCGTACCCCACCCAATCGACCAAATACTGCAAGGACCCCCTAGACAGCCTGGCACCCAGAATGGCCTGAACTTCGAATTCCTCCTCGCCCTCCACAGAGACAGGAGGCGGTGGAGCATGGACTTTGGTGTACCGGTTACATAACAGCGGTTTCAAAAGGTTTACATGGAATACATTGTGTATTTTAAAATGGGGGGTAACGCCAAAGCATAGGAGACAGGGTTGAGTCGCCGTAGTATCTTATAGGGGCCGATATACCTAGGAGCCAACTTCATGGAAGGCACTAAGAGCTTGATGTTACGTGAAGACAGCCAAACCCTGTCCCCAACTTGATACACTGGTGCCTGCCTCCTGTGTCTGTCGGCCTTAGTTTTCTGGATGGCACTACTCTCCTCCAGTGCCCGTCTCACTCTCCCCCAAGTCTCTTTCAATGATGCCAGTTGTTTATCTAAAGCAGGAATCGTGGAATCAGGAAACGTATCGGGGAGTACGGGAGGATCAAAGCCATAAACAGTGAAGAAAGGAGAATGACCTGTGGATTCACTTACTGCGCTGTTAATAGCATATTCTGCCCACGGTAGCAGGTCTGACCAGTTATCTTGTTGTTCTGAGATGAAGCACCTGAGATATTTCTCTACGTTTTGGTTTGCTCGTTCTGCTGCTCCGTTGGTCTGGGGGTGATAAGCCGAAGAGAAAGAGAGGTCTATCCCCACGTTCTTACAAAACCCTCTCCAGAATCCGGAGATGAATTGGGTCCCCCTATCAGAGACTATCTCCCGAGGGACACCGTGAATGCGGACCACATGGCAATGAATATGGGCACCAGTTCAGCTGCCGAAGGTAGTTTCTGAAGAGGAACATAGTGACCCATCTTGGAAAATCGATCTATGATCGTAAGTATCACTGTATTCCCTCTTGACTCAGGTAACTCTACGATAAAATCCATGGCTACATGTGACCAGGGTCGTTCGGGGATCGGCAAAGGCTGGAGTAAGCCAATGGGTGCTGTTTTGGGACTTTTCTGCCTTGTGCACACTTCGCACACGGCAATGTAATCTTTGACATCTCGGCGCAATGTGGGCCACCAGAGGAGTTTACTGATACTAGACACAGTCTTGGTGATACCCATATGCCCGGAAGTTTTATTGTCATGATAGATGTTAAGTACCTCTTCTCTTTCGTTCTCAGGTACAAAGAGTTTCGCAGGAGGTTTTCCCCCAGGAGCTGCGCCCTGGACGGTCTGCAACCTTTTCATTAGAGGAGACGAGACACTAATCGTGGTAGCGGCTATAATCCTCTCCTGGGGTACAATGGGATGCTGATCTTGGATATTATGTTCATAAGACTCATACTGTCTCGACAATGCGTCTGCTTTGATGTTTCTGGACCCAGGTCTATAGGTAAGCACGAAATTAAAACTTGAAAGAAACAATGACCATCTCGCTTGTCTGGAGTTTAAACGTTTGGCATCTCCAATGTACGTGAGATTCTTATGGTCGGTTATGATAACAATGGGGTCCTTAGACCCTTTAATAAGTATCTCCATTCGGCCAAGGCCGCGATGACTGCTAACAATTCTCTATTTCCAATGTCATAGTTCTTCTCTGCCGGGACAACTTCCGAGAATAGAAGCCGCATGGATGCAAGGGTTTGTCAGGAGCCTCCCTTTGGGACAAGACTGCACCAAGACCTAGTTCGGAGGCGTCAACTTCCAATTGGAAAGGCAGAGCCGGATCTGGATGCCGGAGAACAGGGGCAGTAGTAAAGGCTTGCTTTAGTGCCTCAAAGGCTTGAGTGGCTTGAGGTGTCCATTTCTGATTTCCCACCCCTTTCTTTGTCATAGCCGTGAGGGGGGCCACCAAGCCGAAAAATCTTTAATGAACCTTCGGTAATAGTTCGTAAACCCCAGAAACCTCTGAATGGCTTTAAGTCCTTGGGGTAGAGGCCAGTCAAGAATAGCTGAGAGCTTCTTAGGATCCATTTGAAAACCCCCAGGAGTTATGATATAACCAAGGAATTGCACAGTTACTATGTCGAATAGACATTTTTCTAGCTTACAGTACAATCCAGCCTTCAATAGTTTTTTCAACACTTGTTTCACGTGGACATGATGAGTGTCCACATCAGGAGAGTATATCAGGATATCATCCAGATATACTATGACGAATTCTTGCAGAAAGTCCCTTAGAGTGTCATTTATAAGGTCCTGAAAGACGGCTGGCGCATTACACAACCAAAAGGCATCACCAGGTATTCGTAATGCCCGCTACGTGTATTAAAAGCCGTTTTCCATTCGTCTCCCTTTTTAACCCTGACCAGGTTGTACGCTCCGCGTAAATCAAGCTTAGTGTAGACACGAGCCCCTTTTAATCGGTCAAACAATTCTGTTATGAGAGGTATGGGATATGCATTTCTTATAGTGATCCTATTTAAACCCCTATAGTCGATGCAAGGTCGCAGATCTCCCTCTTTCTTGGAAACAAAAAAGAAACCTGCTCCTGCTGGAGAGGAGGATCGTCTAATGAATCCTCGTTCCAGATTCTCCCTTATATATTCCTCCATAATGTCGTTTTCCCTTTGTGACAAAGGGTATACGTGACCCCTAGGAGGCATCGTACCGGGGAGCAAGTCAATGGCACAGTCATATGGACGATGTGGTGGTAGGACCTCAGTCCTGGCTTTAGAGAACACCTCCTTTAACGCCAGGTAACATTCCGGAACCTCCGTGGACAAAGGAGGGGCTGTGGCAATATTGAGGCTACCAATCACATTAACTGTGCCTAGGCACTTAGACTGACAACTCTGACCCCAACATTTTATGTCTCTCTGGACCCAATCGACTACTGGGTTGTGCTCTGTTAGCCATGGAAACCCAAGGACGACAGGACATGAGGGTGATTCAATGATTTGAAATCTTATTGTCTCCTGGTGTAAAACTCCTACTTTCATACATACATCGACTGTATCGTGAGTGATATGTGGACATGCCAGGGGGTTACCATCTATGGCCTCCACCCTTAGAGGTCTTTCCCTGAGAACCATTGGTATGAGGGTTTTGGCAGCAAAATTCTTATCCATAAAATTGCCTGAGGCCCCAGAGTCCAAAAACGCCTCAGTCTTGAGGTGAAACCCCTCCCAGGTTAGGGAGACCGGTAACAGAATCCTGGATTTTTTTTTCTCATTATCCACAAAGGAGGCACACAGAGAACCGACAACCTGGGTGTCTCCTGTTCTGAATCCCACTCTGCTATGTTCAGCCCTGCCAACCCTGGGTCTCTGAGGACATTGAAGGCGGAAGTGATCTGCCCCTGCACAATAGAAGCAGAGCCCCTTTTCTCTTCTGTGTGCTTTTCTGCTTCTGAAATACCTGTCTTCCTATTTGCATGGGTTCAACGACCGGTAAATCTGTTTTTACATTCTCCGAACCACCTGATGTACTGGGGTGTCTGGGTAACGAGGGTAAAGGAGGCAAGACCCTTCTGGGTCTATCTCTGGGGTGTCTCCTTTCCCTGATTTGATCGTCCATGGCTATACAGAAATCTATCAGGTGGTCCAGACTTTCTGGTAATTTTAAGGGAGCCAGTTCAAACATAAAAGCCTCGTTCAAGCCTTCGGTAAAGGCTAAGGTTAAAACGTCGTTCGGCCAAAGTACTTCAGAAACCAAAGTCTTAAACTCTATGGCATAATCGGCGACCCTCTTATTACCTTGTTTGATGTGAAACAAGGACCTACCCGCATTGGTAGCCCTTCTAGAGGGATCAAAGGTACGTTTTAACTCAGAGGTAAAACCCTCATAGTCATAAATGATGGGTTTCTTATTTTCCCACAATGGCGTAGCCCACAATAAAGCTTTTTCTGTTAAATGATTAATCAGATATCCTACTTTGGCTTTATCAGACATACAAGAACCTGGATTGTTCTCAAACAAAATCTCGAGTTGAGTCAAAAACCCCCGACATAGGCTTGGTGTACCATCATAGCGTAGGGGTGCCTTCATACTAAGCCTATGTCCTTCAGGGGGACGGGACTGACCCTAGGTAACACTGGATCTGGAGGGTTTGTGGTACCTGTATTGGACCGATTTAACAGGGTTTGCAGAGCGAGAGAAATCTGGTCCATCCTATGGTCCTGTTCCTCTTGTCTGGCTGCGATACGTGCCAGCTGGTTAGAGAGGTCTGCGGGATCCATTGGCCCTGACGTAATGTCACGGATCCCTCTGATTACCAAAAGTGTGGTCCCTTTACGCAGACCGCTCTCTACCCATCCGATCCTTGAATGGTCGGCGAGACAATTAACCAGACAATAGATAGACAAGGGGTAACACCAGACAGGAGAAGGAATAGAGTATCGTCACGAATCTTTCTGACTACCAAGATATATATCTCTTTCTGTAGCTCCCTTTCTACTCTTCCGATCCTTGAATGGTCGGCAAAGCTATGTAGACAATGAAGCAGGTAACAGATAAAGAAAGGAAATACCAGACAGGGGTACAGAACAGATCACAAGTCCTCCCTAGGACTTTAGTAATAGCAGAGGTAATCTGATGCGTGCTTAGGATGCCACATAGACTGACCTCAGTACCAACGTTAAGGGCAGAACCTAGAGCAGAGTAAATGCCAATACCAGGGGTCATACACAGGAGGGTTCGTTTGCCAATACCAGGAGTCATACACAGGAGGGTTCGTTTGCCAATGCCAAGGGTTATACACAAGAGGGTTCGTTTGCCAATGCCAAGGGTCATACACAAGAGGATTCGTTTGCCAATGCCAAGGATCATACACAGGAGATAGCCAAAAATCACAAGAGCTCTGCGGGAGGTGAATACCACGTCAGGGCACCGGTGTATGGGAGAGACTGGGTTTTAAACCCGGCGGGTCCGCGTCACAGCGCCAGGCCCCGCCCCTCGGCGTCCCACGTGAGCGGGCCCGGAAGCGCTTACATTCGGCGCCTGGCCAGCGAGCAGCGAGGAAGCTGCTGCCAGGCGCCCCATCCCCTGGGCCACCGTGACAGGACGGTAGTTGGATACCAAAGTACTGTCACCACTTTTATGGATAGGTACCACTCTCGCAGTCTTCCAGAGCTTGGGTATGTATCCAGTCGCCAGTGACTCATTTATTAGGGTTGCAACAGGATTTGCAATTGCAGGCGCACTGATTTTCAGCAGCATTGCTGGTATTTGATCAGGTCCAGACTGGTATTTCATTTTTTGCTTACGGAGAAGTTTAGTAACGACACTGACAGGCACTGGTCTAAAACTGAATTCCTGTCTGATACAGGGACTTTGCACAGTTGGGGGGCCTGACCTGCATGAGGCCTCTCTGATTGCATGTCATTTCCTAGCTTGGCAATCAAAGTGGTGGCACATCCAACAAAATAATCATTAAAGGCATTTGCTACATCTAGGGGGTGTTCCAGGGTTTGTTTGTTTACTTTGACAGCAGCTGGCTGGGAGTGGACTGGGGGTGCTTGTATGTTACTTATGGTTCTCCAAAAGTTTCTAGGGTTTGATGATGATGCAGTTGTTCTGCTTTGGAAGAAGTGGGGTCCCAGTGCCTTTCCTTGTAATGGGGACGCCGCCGGGATATATCTGTGCCTGCTGCTTTTCCCTATTTCAGTTTGAGATTCCGGGACACCTTGCCCCGAAGCCATGCGCTGCCCTCTGGGATACTCGTGGTATATATATACAGTTGTGTTCAAAATTATTCAGCCCCCAATGCTGTAAAGGGTTTTAGGGAATTTAGTGTACATTTGTAATTGTATTCAGAATGAAATCCTACAAGGACTTTTTAAAGAACCATATGCAACTAAAATGACATCAATTGGTTTTGTAATACAGTAGTAAATGTTTCTTTTGTGAATTCTTCATTGACAGAATTATTCAACCCCTTAAAGACTACCACTCTGACGAACAGAGGTTCATTCAAGTGTTTTCAATCAGGTATTGAAAACACCTGTGGATGTCACGGAGCAGCAATAAAGTATAATAAGCACCAATTAGGCAGCTTTAAAATGACTGTGATACTCAGCTCCTTCTAGACATTTACTGGTGTGGTTACAAACATGGTGAAGTCAAGAGAATGGTCCAGGAAGACAAGAGAAGAGGTGATTACTCTTCACAGGAAGGGCAATGACTATAAGAAGATTGCAAAGATGTTAAACATACCAAGAGAGACCATAGGAAGCATCATTCGCAAATTCAAGGCAAAGGGCACTGTTGAAACGCTACCTGGTCGTGGCAGAAAGAAGATGCTGACTTCGACTGCTGTGCGCTACCTGAAACGTAGAGTGGAGAAAAGTCCCCGTGTGACTGCTGAGGAACTGAGAAAAGATTTGTCAGCTGTGGGTACTGAAGTTTCAGCTCAGACAATACGGCGCACACTGCGTAATGAAGGCCTCCATGCCAGAACTCCCAGGCGCACCCCCTCGCTGTCTCCAAAGAATAAGAAGAGTCAACTGCAGTATGCCAAAAGTCATGTGGACAAACCACAGAAGTTTTGGGATAGTGTTCTGTGGACTGATGAAACAAAATTAGAACTGTTTGGGCCCATGGATCAACGCTATGTTTGGAGGAGGAAGAACAAGGCCTATGAAGAAAAGAACACCTTGCCTACTGTGAAGCATGGCGGGGGGTCAATCATGCTTTGGGGCTGTTTTGCTTCTGCAGGTACAGGGAAGCTTCAGCGTGTGCAAGGTACCATGAATTCGATTCAGTACCAGGAGATATTGGATGACAATGTGATGCAGTCCGTCACAAACCTGAGGCTTGGGAGACGTTGGACCTTTCAACAGGACAATGATCCCAAGCATACCTCCAAGTCCACTAGAGCATGGTTGCAGATTAAAGGCTGGAACATTTTGGAGTGGCCATCGCAGTCACCTGACTTAAATCCGATTGAGAACCTCAGGTGGGACTTAAAGAAAGCAGTTGCAGTGCGCAGCCTAAGAATGTGACTGAACTGGAGGCTTTTGCCCATGACGATGGGCGAAGATACCCGTAGATCGCTGCAAGACACTTGTGTCAAGCTATGCTTCACGTTTAAAAGCTGTTATAACTGTAAAAGGATGTTGTACTAAGTACTAAGATTGAATGTCACTTGGGGGTTGAATAAAACTGATAATGATGTGAGCACAGAAAAGACATTTGTGGTGATTTCATTATAAATGTTATGTTATATTTGTCTGACCTACACGTGCCTCTTTGATTTAATTGTAAGCAAGATGACTGAATGATCAAAATCAATGTCAAACTGGCCAAAACACTCAATTTCAGTGGGGGTTGAATAATTTTGAAAACCAACTGTACATCCAGCGCTCCTAACTATACATCCAGCGCTCCTAACTATACATCCAGCGCTCCTAACTATACATCCAGCGCTCCTAACTATACATCCAGCGCTGCTAACTATACATCAAGCGCTCCTAACTATACATCCAGCGCTCCTAACTATACATCCAGCGCTCCTAACTATACATCCAGCGCTGCTAACTATACATCCAGCGCTCCTAACTATACATCCAGCGCTGCTAACTATACATCCAGCTCTCCTAACTATACATCCAGCGCTCCTAACTATACATCAAGCGCTCCTAACTGTACATGCAGCTCTCCTAACTGTACATCAAGCGCTCCTAACTATACATCCAGCGCTCCTAACTATACATCCAGCGCTGCTAACTATACATCCAGCGCTCCTAACTATACATCCGGCGCTCCTAACTATACATCCAGCTCTCCTAACTATACATCAGGCGCTCCTAACTAAACATCCAGCGCTCTTAACTATACATCCAGCGCTGCTAACTATACATCCAGCTCTCCTAACTATACATCCAGCGCTCCTAACTATACATCAAGTGCTCCTAACTGTACATGCAGCTCTCCTAACTGTACATCAAGCGCTCCTAACTATACATTCAGCGCTGCTAACTATACATCCAGCGCTGCTAACTATACATCCAGCGCTCCTAACTATACATCCAGCGCTCCTAACTATACATCCAGCGCTCCTAACTATACATCAAGCACTCCTAACTATACATCCAGCGCTGCTAACTATACATCCAGCTCTCCTAACTATACATCCAGCGCTTCTAACTATACATCAAGCGCTCCTAACTGTACATCCAGCTCTCCTAACTATACATCCAGAGCTCCTAACTATACATCTAGCGCTGCTAACTATACATCCAGCGCTCCTAACTATACATCCAGCGCTGCTAACTATACATCAAGCGCTCCTAACTATACATTCAGCGCTGCTAACTATACATCCAGCACTCCTAACTATACATCCAGCGCTCTAACTATACATCCAGCACTCCTAACTATACATCAAGCGCTCCTAACTATACATCCGGCGCTCCTAACTATACATCCAGCTCTCCTAACTATACATCCAGCTCTCCTAACTATACATCCAGCTCTCTTAACTATACATCAAGCGCTCCTAACTATACATCCAGCTCTCCTAACTATACATCCAGCGCTGCTAACTATACATCCAGCGCTCCTAACTATACATCCAGCGCTCTAACTATACATCCAGCTCTCCTAACTATACATCCAGCTCTCCTAACTATACATCCAGCTCTCCTAACTATACATCCAGCTCTCCTAACTATACATCCAGCTCTCCTAACTATACATCAAGCGCTCCTAACTATACATCCAGCGCTCCTAACTATACATTCAGCGCTGCTAACTATACATCCAGCGCTCCTAACTATACATCCAGCGCTCTAACTATACATCCAGCTCTCCTAACTATACATCCAGCTCTCCTAACTATACATCAAGCGCTCCTAACTATACATCAAGCGCTCCTAACTATACATTCAGCTCTCCTAACTATACATCAAGCGCTCCTAACTATACATCCGGCGCTCCTAACTATACATCCAGCTCTCCTAACTATACATCCAGCTCTCCTAACTATACATCCAGCGCTCCTAACTATACATCCAGCTCTCCTAACTATACATCTGTCAGGTATATTACACAGAAAAGGAGAATTTTAAAATGGATGCTTGTTGCCATTTTGTTTTGAAAGACAGTTTTTCTTTCTATTCTCTCTAGGTTTAGAAATGAACGAAATTTTTTTTACAGAGTTCATTCCTGGGTGAAGTCTTTTATATTTTTTTTAAGAAGTGCCAGACACGAAGGAATCTAGAATGTTTGTATGTGATAAGGCTAGGTTTAAGTGCTAAGACGTGTCATAAGTAAATTTATTGGTCTGTCTTAAGTTTCTAAAACAAAAGATATTTTGTCTCTTGGGTATAGGAATAAGAGTTAATATTCTCTAATATAGATTTATATTCACAAAATATATGTTTATAATCAAGGTATATTTTATTATATTCACAGTAGGAAATATATATTCCAATAAATATTGTAGAAAGTATATAATTGGTAAATAATACAATTTACTAAAGAATAGATTCTGTGAGTTAACCAGAAAAGAATTCAGCTGAAAGGACTGATCGAAAGGGAGTAGGAATATAAATCAAAGATGACAGATGGAGACATTGTGTCCAGCTGGGAGAAGAGAAGGTCTTTAAGTCAGATTGAATTTTTGACCCGAGATAAGAAAATTAAAAAGAAATGGGTGAAATTTTTAAGAAGTGCAATACTGCCCTCTAGAGGATAGTAAATATTATAATTCATATTACCAAAAATATTGTGTGACGTCAAATTGACTATAATAAGCGGCAATGTTGGTTACAAGTCAGTCGGAGATTCCAGCAGTCAGACTCACATCGCAATGCATTCAGACGTCCATTACACATGACACTCTGAAGTCGGAGATTCCAGCGGTCAGACTCACATCGCAATGCATTCAGACGTCCATTACACATGACACTCTGAAGTCGGAGATTCCAGCATTCAGACTCACATCGCAATGCATTCAGACGTCCATTACACATGACACTCTGAGAAGTCGGAGATTCCAGCAGACAGACTCACACCGCAATGCATTCAGACTCACCCTGCCATGCATTACACATGACCCTCTGAGAGTGGGAGATTCCAGCATTCACAGACTCACACTGCAATGCATTAGACATGACACTCTGAGAGTCGGAGATTCCAGCAGTCAGACTCACACTGCAATGCATTAGACATGACACTCTGAGAGTCCAAGATTCCAACACTCATACTCACACCACGATGCAGGCAGATCCCAAGACATGATGCAATCAAGATTCTCACTAAATTTCTGACTCTCACCAACTCTCTAACTCACATGCATTGATTATCTGATATCGATAATCTTCACACATTCCAAAAATTACTACATCAGGAATTCCAAGGCAGACTTATCAACATCCAAATTGGACAGGTAATGTATGAAATAAGGAAATAATGCAAATATATATTTGTAGAGATTCTTGCAACGTAGACTGAGACTTCTCGGATGCGGTTAAATCCAAATTCTAAGTATTTTCTATTCTGCAGATAGAAATATGAAGAAGTGGATATAAGGATTTATTTCTAAAAGAAATGTTGTAAGATTGATACCAATATATATATTGAATTTGGAAATTACTGTGATTAAAATTAATAAGCAGGGAATTATATAACTACAAAATAAAAAAGCAAAAGAATAGAAGTTTAATTCTCGAGATTAGGGGAGGATTCCCTAAATAAGTTTTTATTACTTATCATTAAATTAGCTCATCTTTTGTTGATCCATGTAGCATAGAGAAATATATATCTCTATAAGATCTAGCTGGTTAAACATTGTTTGCTGGGAAATGCATGTTGTATTAAGCAGAAATGTTTATTAACCATTTGTGTATTAGTTACTAACTGATAAGGTAAATGATATTAATCATATATGCAGTTACTAACCGGAGATACATATATTGTGAAGCTAGTTTTTATATGCTGATGGATTGTGGTTTATAAATTTTTGTTTATGATATGAGATTTGAAACTTTTTTGTATACGTAATAAATATATATATATTTTTGTCCGATTATTGATTATTGTATTTTTTAAAGCAAAACACAGACAATTAAAAGAATTCAGGATAATTTCTAAGAAATATAAACGATTGATATTTGTGTCTCGTATAAATTTCTTATGACATAATAATCCCTGATATATTGGAGACAACTGCCGAGATAGGTCCAGTAAGTCCAATATAGACATATTGGAGGCTTGGCTGATAAGTCCAATATATATAAACGTGTTGTATTCACGTGCAGAGATTATATCCGACACATCCAGCACTCCTAACTATACATCCGACGCTCCTAACTATACATCCGGCTCTCCTAACTATACATCAAGCGCTCCTAACTATACATCCAGCGCTCCTAACTATACATCCAGCGCTCCTAACTATACATCCAGCGCTCCTAACTATACATCCAGCTCTCCTAACTATACATCAAGCGCTCCTAACTATACATCCGGCTCTCCTAACTATACATCAAGTGCTCCTATCTATACATATAGATTAAGGAAGATTTTTGTGTTCTTGGAGGTGAAATACAGCAGATTGCGTCCTCTGTGTCATTCTCTGAAGTTTTGCCTGTGCATAGCATTCAAGATAGGCAGATGTGCAATAGGGAATTCAATTTGTGGCTTCGGGAATGGTGTCGGGAGCAAGGATTTGGCTTTGTGTCCCATGATAGCTCTAATTGGAGCAGAAAGGAACTGTATAAAAAAGATGGTTTGCATCTTACTCATAGGGGAACATATGTTCTCAGTGAGAAGTTCAAAGGTTTCGCAAAGAAATATTTAAACTAGGAGGGGGGGGACAAAAAAAGGGTAAAAAACAATCTGCCCGATTGTCCCCCAAAACTAAATCGGAGGGTGCAAGCAACATGCGAGGTAAAAAATGACAAGCTCAGAGTCGTGTCTACAAATGCTCGCAGTTTAGTCAATAAAATCAATGAACTAGAGGCAATGATGGCAGCTGAAAAAGTAGATTTAGTGGCGGTTACTGAGACATGGTTTAGTGAGAAAAATAACTGGGACATAACAATACCGGGGTACTCTTTATATAGAAAAGACAGAGAAGGTAGGAAAGGAGGAGGAGTGGCCCTGTATGTGAAAAACAACATAAAAACGAACCAAATAAAAGTGAGCGAGGTGAACATAGAGTCAGTTTGGGTTACGCTAACATTTGGCAATCATACAGTAGCTCGTGTAGGTGTGATCTATGGACCCCCTGGACAAGCAGAACTAGATAATCTGCTGGTTGAGGAAATAGCCAAAATGGCAATGAAGGGGGAAGTTATTATCATGGGGGACTTTAATCTTCCTGATGTGAACTGGAAAACCAAAACAGCTGGGTGCACCAGGAGTACAAATATTCTAAACTCCCTACTGGGATTATCTCTAACAGAAGTAGTTGAGGAGCCGACCCGTAAAGAGGCCATATTGGATTTAATACTCACAAATGGAGGTTTGGTATCGGACGTTGTTGTAGGTGAAAATTTGGGATCTAGTGATCACCAGTCAGTATGGTTTAATATAACAACAGGGATGGAGCCGCACCACACAAGAACGTAAGTTTTAGACTTTAAAAAAACAGATTTTTCTAAAATGAGATTTTGTGTGAAGGAGTCATTATCAGACTGGAGGAGTTTAAAGGGAGTCCAGGAGAAATGGGATTATTTAAAGGAAGCATTATTGAAGGCCACAGGAAATTGCATTCGGCTTGTTAGCAAAAACAAAAAAGGGAAGAAACCACTGTGGTACTCTGCAGAAGTGGCCAAAATAGTGAAGAACAAAAAGACAGCATTCAATAATTATAAAACAACTCAGAGTGAATAAGATAGACAAACCTATAAGACTAGGCAGAAAGAGGCAAAGCAATTTATAAGAGCTTCCAAAGCACACGCAGAAGAGAAAATAGCTCAGTCAGTAAAAAAGGGGGACAAAACATTTTTTAGATACATAAACGAGAAAAGAAAAGTAAAACAAGGATTAGTTAGATTAAAAACAAAGAAAGGAAGGTATGTAGAAGAGGATAAAAGTCTCGCTGACTGCCTCAATGAATATTTTTGTTCAGTCTTTGCAGAAGAAAAGGAAGGAAAGGGACCTCAGTTAGGAGAGAACACTAAAGAGACATTTACATATCAGTTTACAGAGGAGGAGGTTCTACAGCAGCTGTCTAAAGTAAAGACAAATAAGTCAATGGGGCCTGATGGGATCCACCCTAAATTATTAAAAGAGCTCAGTGATGTAATAGCAAAACCGTTAACAGATTTATTTAACCAATCCTTGTTAACGGGAGTCGTCCCAGAAGACTGGAAATTAGCAAATGTTGTGCCCATTTACAAGAAGGGTAGTAGGGAGGAATCGGGGAACTATAGGCCAGTTAGTCTTACGTCAGTAGTGGGGAAATTAATGGAAACCATGTTAAAGGAAAGGATTGTTGAACATCTAAAAACACATAGATTACAGGATCAGAAACAACATGGGTTTACCTCAGGGAGATCATGCCAAACTAATCTTATTGATTTTTTTGATTGGTGTCGTGGAAATTTTATTATGTGGACATTATATTCTAGGATGTGCGTAATAATTTTGTCATCTGTCTCCCTGTGTTGGATTTGAATGTGTGGTTTCAAATCCAAGCCAGCGGTGTACATTATACTGTAGGGATAAGGTGTGTACAGGGGGCCGGTCCGTCATTCTAGTCCACACCTCTGTCCTTTTGATATGTAAATGTATTTACTGTACAAACAGGTTTTCTGTTTGTCCAATCAGTGGCCACTGGGCGTTGTCCTATTGTGTAATAAATTAATCTGACCAGAGGCCAGGAGCACTGGAGACTTGGGGCTTGCTCTTGAGATTTGGCTCTTGGCGTAGATGGTCAGATGAACTCCAGGTAGAAACAACGTGATGGTGTTTGTGTCTCTTTTCTGCGCGCGTGCAGGTACGTATATCAGGGATGGCAGAGCTGCTTGTAAGTGCAGCGGATCAAACTACACTAGGGAATTGATAGTAGATTAATTTCCAAAACAGATGGCGAGTCAGCTAAACAAGGAATCAACAGATTTTTCCTCTGCACAGAAGAAAAAAGGAGAGAAAGTAAGGTGTAATTTTGTCTTTTGCGTTGAGGAAATGTCTGCTTGATAAAAGAACGAGAAGTAATTTTCTGGTAGTTTTTGGTGAATCTGAGCTGATTGTACAGAGACTGTATGGTGAGATTGTGACGTGTGTGCTGAGCAGTACACAGTACAGGATATCGTTTTTGTGGTAACTTCTATTTGTGTAACTTTTATGTTTGTAAGAGGTGATTTTGGTTTGTAAAGGCAGAATATTGTTTTAATGGTTGTACAGGAGAAACGGCATTTAGAGGATTTTTTATACTGTTAGCCTTTAAATCAGAGGTTTTTACTCTGGTTTCGGGGGTGGGGCACAGGGAATAGAGAAACTGTTTTGTTTAATTTGGTTTCTCTATTGCTGGATTTTGGAGACACCATTTTGATTTCCTTTGTGTGAAAAAACCCATGCGGCCTGGCAGCCATCTTTGATTTCTTGTGTGAAAAAACCCATGCGGCCTGGCAGCCATCTTTGATTTCCTTTGTGTGAAAAAAACCATGCGGCCTGGCAGCCATCTTGCTTGTGTGAAAGACATGTGCTTTGGCAGCCATCTTGGTTAGTTTGGTGCTGCAGGTTTTTTTTTACAAGGAATTCAGTTTTAGATGGAGCTGATTCACTTTTAGTTTTGGTGTCTATGGAAAGCGATTAGTTTGTTTTTCCCTCAAATGTTAGTTTTTTGTCCTGAAGTTATTTATGTCTCTTTTGTAACTTTTCTATGTACGGCTTGATTTCGTTGTAAGTTTTGTGCTGGATATTGGTTGAGTGTTCGGTTATGTTATAGCCCAGTGACCAGCCTGATAGGGGAATCATTGTGTGATGGTTAATGATTCTGCTTAATGTTTTGTATATCTGTGGCTGTTACACTGAATTGTAGAATTGTTTGGTAATAGTTAATTACAGGTACTACAGTGTAGGAGGGTGGTGCTTTGTAGTTCTATGCCAAAAGTATTGGGACAACTCATAGAAATTGATAGCAGTGTCTTTTTTGTAGTAAGCATTGTAGTGTTTGTATTTTCTGTACAATGGAAAGCATTTTTAAGGAAGTGGCTAAGATAGAACACACGGCGGCCATTGTTCAAGCTATGCAGGGATCTATTGACCCTTGGTGGGAGGCCAAGAACTGTGTCGCAAACCTGATAGGTAACGGAAAGTTCCGCAAACGGAAAGGAAAGTATGCTCTGATTTTTGCTGCTGGTTGGATAGCTGATAAATTTCAGGAGTCTTGTAGGCTGAAGCTGAGTTTGGAAGGAGAGATGGAAGATTTAAAAGTAGAAATGGATAAATTGAGAGCTCTTGTTGTCCAGCAGGCAGCTGAACTAGCACAGAGTATGAATGTACTGTGAGGTCTAATACTGAGCTGTGCAAGGAGAATGAATGTTTGTCTGAAAGCTCGACGCATGCACAGGAGGCTGTAAGGAAATTGTCTGGTCCCTGCAGGAGGACAGAAGCTGAACATTGTGCGTAAGTATGGAGAAGTCTGAGGACTTTGGGTCAGATACTGAAACCGACTCAGGGATGGAGATGGACAATTTGTCTGACCCTGGAGTTGGGAATGTTGGTGCAATGGTGGAGGATACTTCTGTGGTAAAGGTATTCCATTCAGATAGTGGTGTGGGATCTAGTCATGCTAGGATGCCTAGTGTTGGGCAGCAAGGCCGATCACCATGTGCCCAGAGAAGGTTTCGTGCAGGGAGACAAGCGATTCGTTGCTTTGCATGCGGCGGATTTTCACATATTGCCAGGCATTGTGTGGTAACTAATGGCAACAGACACAGAGATTCTAAGTATCCCAGAACCACGCTAGAAGTAAAGCGGTTTATTCAGCAAGGTGGGGTAATGGTCCCAGACATGGATCTTTGCAAAGGCATAGAAGCCAGGGACAGCCAAGGTCATGGATCCAGGAAACAGATTTAAAATCCCAATATGAACGGCTGAAATGTGAAAATGTGAAGCTTAGAGAGGAAAGAGATCGTTTCTGGAATTCAGCAGAGTTCCTAATTTTGGGTTCCAGAAAAGGGGAAATGAAGAAATGTTATTGAGGTCTTTCTAAACTAAATTTTACGGTTTGTATTTTTGCAAAAAAAAAAAAAAAAAAAAGGAAAAAAACTGACTTTAAACTTAATTCAAATGTGACTTTTTCATTTCGCAGGAAACCTGTTTGGGGACCTTATTGTAATGTTAAAATCCTGTCTCTATGGTAATATAAAGGTGGCCGGGGACTGGACTGTTTCAGGCATTGATGTGTTAATTCAGTCCTATACAATTGCTAAGGTTTTTTTGTTTTGTTCTTGGTGTTTGCATTGAGGTTTGGTTTTAAGTTAAAAGTTACTTTTTACTGAATCTCAATGTATATAGCAAGACGTCCTGTAACTGAACGTTTGGTAGAGAGTGTACTTCAGTTGTGTTTTTTTCATGTTAATGTTTTGAGTTTTAGAACTTTGCTGCGTTTTGCATAGTATCGCATTACGGTTGGTTTTGCGGTAAAAAAAGAAAGGACTGGGTTTTAAAACTTTCTTTTTATATTTACTACGTCAAAGCGGATTGTGCAAGCGAGAATAACACACTTTTATTGGTTTAGAGTTGCTTCGTGCAGCAAGTAGATCATTTCGGTTTTAAGTTCAGACTGTTAGGTTTTTTTGAGAAGTTTTTTCATTTGGTGACAGTGATTCATGTGTTGTAATGAGACATCGTACAACTAGGAAATAGACAGCAGAAGGCTATCCCCATTTAACAAATGTATACTGAGAGAAGCCACATTGTTCTGTAGAGAAAGGATAGTCATTGAGCTGTGCGGTTTAGTCTGGCGACGCAGTGTACGGGCGAACAGCGTATACGCTTGTGTAGGCATACACTGTGAGGGGTAGAGACATAATTCGGGAAGGGGGGTAATCTGTGGTTGTTGACTAATCGTTTGGGGCATAGTTCTGTACCCAACCTGTTGGGACAACAAGCCATAGTTACACGTCGCCTCAGTTAGGGTCTCTAGTTGGGAGACTATAGTGGATATAGTCTGACAATTCACCGTAAAAGAAACACACCGGACGGTGCTCTCCTAAATTGGTGCAGGGTTTCCCTGGACGCAGGGGTAAGACGATAAGCCGATTCGAATCGCCATGGGCAATGTGCCGTCCATGCAAGGGAAGGAAAGCGAGGCTTCCCACAGTCAGACGGCTGCGCAGCACACGAAAATCCTAGGTTTGGGGCGAAGGGCATGAAACCCCATTTAAAGAATGGCATAGATGGTCCAAGGGTACCGCTTGGGGTATCCCTCTGGAGGGGACATTTGACGCCTGGAGATGGGAGAAATTCATAACTGAGTTTAAACCCAGACTCTGGACGGCAAAGACCTTAGGTGTAGCTCAGTTGTAGCTTCAGAAGTATTTTAAGGTAAACTGACAGGGTATACAGAAGGCGGTTTCAATCCGGAAGAACCGCATTATGTACACCTGGCCAGAGGGGATAGCCGCGATTGGTAATCCAATGATGGAAGCGGAAGAGGCTCTTTCTGGGCTAACTCTGCTAAGGCAGGCTGGATCCACTAACACTGGATCTGTTGTAGTTTCCTCTGATGTTTCTGTTGTCACCAATGTAACTAACTCTGCTCTCTCCAGTTTTTTTGTGTTTTTACATTCCAAGGTTAACGCCTAACATGGACACGTCTTCATCAGGGTCGGTGACTAGTCCCTCGGAATACAGTTGCAAGCTGAAGATCGTGTTAGATTAGTGGGCCCCAATCGATCCAGGGGTGGTATGTGGATGACTTGGTACTTTTATGTCCCACATGGGAGGTTTGTTATCGGCATACTGTATCATTTCTTAACCATCTGGTGCCCACAGGTAATAAGGCTAACAAGGAGAAAGTACAGTTTTGCAAGGAAAAGGTTATCTTTTTAGGACATTGCATCTCTCAGGGTACCCGACATTTAACCACCCAGAGAGTAAAGACATTAAGTGGCTCTAACACCCACTAAACTGACTCTAAGACGATGCACCATTTTTGAACACAGCGTCTCTTCTTCCTGTTATGAAGGAGGAAGAGAAGGGGGGAGATAAAGGTGTGAAAAAAGAGAATTTTCCAACTTTTACTAACTATTCTAACCTCTCAACCTCTAAATCAATGTTCCAACCTAGTAGGGAAACACTTTGAGGACCATCATGATTGCTTTTCCTTGATGAGCTCCAAAAAGTCCACCAGGTCCGGGAGTCTCTCCCAGACCCAAACTCAATAACCAGTGTTCATTCTAGTCAACCAGGTGATTGGATCATGCTAAAGAAACATCCGAGGACGGGACTAGAGGCGAGATATCGTGGGCCATTCCAGGTGCTGCAGACGACGCCAACCTCCCTGAAGTTCGAGGGACAAGGCAACTGGATCCACGCCGGTCACTGCAAGAAGTTTCTCAAATACGTCAAAGAGTGAAGAGTATCATTTTCTTTATTTGTTTAGTTTAGGTTTTAGCGAGGGAAATGTACCTAAGACTAACAAGGGCCACAAGGAGACATTTGTAATAGTAACTCTGGCTCCTGTCGTTCGCTTGTTTAAATTCTTGTGCGGTGTTGTAGTGAGGGAGATCACCAAGAAACAATGACAGCAGAGCGTCCAAAGTGGGGGGATTTACAAGGGTCAGGTCCATACTGATGGGAGCAGGGCAGAAGAGGGTTGGAATATTTTTTTAAAGCTTTGGGAAGCTTCGGGGGATTTCTTGTTTTCCATTGGATCCTGGCTAAAGGTAATGGGAGTATAAATACTTATGGTGTTTCTGTCTCTATTCCTTCTATATGCCGGAGTGAGATGTTCCTGATGTCTAATCGAGCGAGTTACCGAAGCCCGAACAGATGAGATGCCCAGAGGACCAACCCATGGACCGGATACAGAGGATTTCAGACCGACCGAGTTAGCAGAGCCTGAACAGATGAGATGCCCAGAGGACCAACCCATGGACCGGATACAGAGGATTTCAGACCGACCGAGTTAGCAGAGCGCTGAACAGATGAGATGCCCAGAGGACCACCCATGGACCGGATCAGAGGATTCAGACGGACCAAACGATCGATGCAACCCACCATCTCATGTCCTCCCTCTGAGTCACCTCCCTTCTAAAGGAGATCCACGTGTCAAGATCCACGTGTCAAGATTTGTTTTTAAGATTTGCAAAAATCGGCGTGTCAAGATTTGTTTTAAGACTTGCGTTAAGATTCTACGTGTCAAGATGGACTGTCTGTTGTTTTCTATCATCTGTTTGGTTTTTTTACATTCAGAACTTTACAAGAGGAACTGTTTCTTTCCAAGGAAGATCGAGATTCATCGAGGGACACTGGGGAGCAAATGACAAAGAGGAGGGACTGTCGTGGAAATTTTATTATGTGGACATTATATTCTAGGATGTGCGTATAATTTTGTCATCTGTCTCCCTGTGTTGGATTTGAATGTGTGGTTTCAAATCCAAGCCAGCGGTGTACATTATACTGTAGGGATAAGGTGTGTACAGGGGGCCGGTCCGTCATTCTAGTCCACACCTCTGTCCTTTTGATATGTAAATGTATTTACTGTACAAACAGGTTTTCTGTTTGTCCAATCAGTGGCCACTGGGCGTTGTCCTATTGTGTAATAAATTAATCTGACCAGAGGCCAGGAGCACTGGAGACTTGGGGCTTGCTCTTGAGATTTGGCTCTTGGCGTAGATGGTCAGATGAACTCCAGGTAGAAACAACGTGATGGTGTTTGTGTCTCTTTTCTGCACGCGTGCAGGTACGTATATCAGGGATGGCAGAGCTGCTTGTAAGTGCAGCGGATCAAACTACACTAGGGAATTGATAGTAGATTAATTTCCAAAACATTGGGTAACAAAAATAATAGACACAGGTGGTGCAGTAGACATTGCTTATTTAGATTTCAGTAAGGCTTTTGATACTGTTCCGCATAGAAGGCTTATCAATAAATTGCAATCTTTGAGTTTAGATTCCAATATTGTTGACTGGATTAGGCAGTGGCTGAATAACAGACAACAGAGGGTTGTGGTAAATGGAGTTTATTCGGCACAAGGTCTTGTTACCAGTGGGGTACCTCAGGGGTCAGTACTTGGACCCATTCTCTTTAATATTTTTATTAGTGATATTGCAGAAGGTATTAATGGAAAAGTATGTCTTTTTGCTGATGACACAAAGATTTGCAACAGGGTTGACGTTCCTGGAGGGATCAGCCAAATGACAAATGATTTAGGTAAACTAAAAAAATGGTGGGAGTTGTGACAATTGAGTTTTAATGTGGATAAGTGCAAGATAATGCACCTGGGACGTAAAAACCCAAGGGCTGAATATAGAATATTTGATACAGTCCTAACCTCAACATCTGACGAGAAAGGGATTTAGGGGTCATTATTTCAGAGGATCTAAGGGTAAGTAGTCAATGTAATAGAGCAGCAGGAAATGCTGGCAGAATGCTTGGAAATGCTGGCAGAATGCTTGGTTGTGTAGGGAGAGGTATTAGCAGTAGGAAAAGGGAAGTGCTCATGCCACTGTACAGAGCACTGGTGAGACCTCACTTGGAGTACTGTGTGCAGTACTGGAGACCGTATCTCCAGAAGGATATAGACATCTTAGAGAGAGTTCAGAGAAGGGCTACTAAATGGTGTACGGCTTGAAGGAGAAAAGTTACCAGGAAAGGCTTAATGATCTTAACATGTACAGCTTGGAATAAAGTCGAGACAGAGGAGATATGATAGAAACATTTAAATACGTAAAGGGAATCCACAAGGTAGAGGAAGGGAGTATATTTAAAAGGAAACAAAATAGCAAAACAAGAGGACATAGTCTTAGATTAGAGGGGCAAAGGTTTAAAAGTAACATCAGGAAGCATTATTTTACTGAGAGGGTGGTGGATACATGGAACAGTCTTCCAGTAGAAGTGGTAGAGGCCAAAACAGTAATTGAATTTAAGCAAGCATGGGATAGGCATAAGGCTATCCTAAACAAAAGATAAATCCAGGTTAAGTATCCATGTAATTGGGCGACTAGATGGGCCGGAAGGTTCTTATCTGCCGACATTTTTCTATGTTTCTATGTTTCTATACATCCAGGGCTCCTAACTATACATCCAGCGCTCCTAACTATACATGAAGCGCTCCTAACTATACATCCAGCGCTGCTAACTATACATCCAGCGCTGCTAACTATACATCCAGCGCTGCTAACTATACATCCAGCGCTGCTAACTATACATCCAGCGCTCCTAACTATACATCCAGCTCTCCTAACTATACATCCAGCTCTCCTAACTATACATCCAGCTCTCCCAACTATACATCAAGCGCTCCTAACTATACATCCAGCTCTCCTAACTATACATCCAGGGCTCCTAACTATACATCAAGCGCTCCTAACTATACATCCAGCTCTCCCAACTATACATCAAGCGCTCCTAACTATACATCCAGCTCTCCCAACTATACATCAAGCGCTCCTAACTATACATCCAGCGCTACTAACTATACATCCAGCACTCCTAACTATACATCCAGCTCTCCTAACTATACATCCAGCACTCCTAACTATACATCCAGCTCTCCCAACTATACATCCAGCACTCCTAACTATACATCCAGCTCTCCCAACTATACATCCAGCTCTCCTAACTATACATCCGGCTCTCCTAACTATAGATCCAGCTCTCCTAACTATACATCCAGCGCTCCTAACTATACATCCAGCTCTCCTAACTATACATCCAGCGCTCCTAACTATACATCCAGCGCTCCTAACTATACATCCAGCGCTACTAACTATACATCCAGCACTCCTAACTATACATCCAGCTCTCCTAACTATACATCCAGCACTCCTAACTATACATCCAGCTCTCCCAACTATACATCCAGCACTCCTAACTATACATCCAGCTCTCCCAACTATACATCCAGCGCTCCTAACTATACATCCGGCTCTCCTAACTATAGATCCAGCTCTCCTAACTATACATCCAGCTCTCCCAACTATACATCCAGCGCTCCTAACTATACATCCAGCGCTCCTAACTATACATCCAGCTCTCCTAACTATACATCCAGCTCTCCCAACTATACATCAAGCGCTCCTAACTATACATCCAGCTCTCCTAACTATACATCCAGCGCTCCTAACTATACATCAAGCGCTCCTAACTATACATCCAGCTCTCCCAACTATACATCAAGCGCTCCTAACTATACATCCAGCTCTAACTATACATCCAGCGCTCCTAACTATACATCAAGCACTCCTAACTATACATCCAGCTCTCCCAACTATACATCAAGCGCTCCTAACTATACATCCAGCTCTCCTAACTATACATCCAGCACTCCTAACTATACATCCAGCTCTCCCAACTATACATCCAGCACTCCTAACTATACATCCAGCTCTAACCAACTATACATCCAGCTCTCCTAACTATACATCCGCTCTCCTAACTATAGATCTAGCTCTCCCAACTATACATCCAGCTCTCCTAACTATACATCCAGCGCTCCTAACTATACATCCAGCTCTCCTAACTATACATCCAGCGCTCCTAACTATACATCCGGCTCTCCTAACTATAGATCCAGCTCTCCTAACTATACATCCAGCTCTCCCAACTATACATCCAGCGCTCCTAACTATACATCCAGCGCTCCTAACTATACATCCAGCTCTCCTAACTATACATCCAGCTCTCCCAACTATACATCAAGCGCTCCTAACTATACATCCAGCTCTCCTAACTATACATCCAGCGCTCCTAACTATACATCAAGCGCTCCTAACTATACATCCAGCTCTCCCAACTATACATCAAGCGCTCCTAGCTATACATCCAGCTCCTAACTATACATCCAGCGCTCCTAACTATACATCCAGCTCTCCTAACTATACATCCAGCTCTCCCAACTATACATCAAGCGCTCCTAACTATACATCCAGCTCTCCTAACTAACATCCCAGCGCTCCTAACTATACATCAAGCGCTCCTAACTATACATCCAGCTCTCCCAACTATACATCAAGCGCTCCTAGCTATACATCCAGCTCTAACTATACATCCAGCGCTCCTAACTATACATCAAGCACTCCTAACTATACATCCAGCTCTCCCAACTATACATCAAGCGCTCCTAACTATACATCCAGCTCTCCTAACTATACATCCAGCACTCCTAACTATACATCCAGCTCTCCCAACTATACATCCAGCACTCCTAACTATACATCCAGCTCTCCCAACTATACATCCAGCTCTCCTAACTATACATCCGGCTCTCCTAACTATAGATCCAGCTCTCCCAACTATACATCCAGCTCTCCTAACTATACATCCAGCGCTCCTAACTATACATCCAGCTCTCCTAACTATACATCCAGCGCTCCTAACTATACATCCAGCGCTCCTAACTATACATCCGGCTCTCCTAACTATAGATCCAGCTCTCCCAACTATACATCCAGCTCTCCCAACTATACATCCAGCGCTCCTAACTATACATCCAGCGCTCCTAACTATACATCCAGCTCTCCTAACTATACATCCAGCGCTCCTAACTATACATCCAGCGCTCCTAACTATACATCCAGCTCTCCTAACTATACTTCTTCCGAAGTCTATCCACGTAGTTTCTATGGGAAGCTACCGACGTCTGGTCTAGAGATAACCCAAACGCCAAATCAACCGGCAGTCGAGCTTCTCTTCCGAACATAAGACGGTACGGTGAGTATCTAGTTGCATCACTCTCTGTACTGTTATATGCATGCACCAGAGTAGCTATGTGACGACTCCAACTCTGCTTCTCTATGTTCGACAAAGTCCCCAGCATATTCAGCAGCGTGCGATTAAACCTTTCAGGCTGAGCATCACCTTGAGGGTGATACGGTGTAGTTCGGGTCTTTTGGATTCCCAACAGTTCCAACAATTGCCCAACAAGTCGGCTTTCAAAGTCTCTACCCTGATCAGAGTGTATTCTCCTCGGCAGGCCGTAGTGAACAAAGAACTTTTCCATCAGAACCTTGGTTGGTAGAGTCTTCCTCTGAATACACCTCAGACAGGAATGGCAGTAACTTTCCACTTCAGCTCTCATACAAGGCCAATAGAATCTGTCTCGCACCAGCTTAAAAGTTCTTTCAGCACCCAAATGTCCATGCTCATCATGTAACGATCGCAGCACACTCTCTCTATGCTTAGTGGGAAGGAATAGCTGTTGAGTCTCTTCAGCGCTTGTTGAGGGGCCCCTTCGGTAGACCACCCCATCCAACATCTTCAACCGTTCCCACTCTTTGTAGACCAATCTGGCTCCATCTGGGGAATTGGTCAGCAGAATTTCCCGCTGGTTCGCAGTTAGGGCCTTTATGGTCAATGCAATTAGAGGGTCTCTGGCCTGATCCGCCTTCAGGTCTTGTTTTGAAAGGGTAGGTAGACTTTCATCCCTCAATTGTGTAGGGTTACAGTAAAACTCAGGAACAGCCGCAGCCATAACTCCTATGGCCTCCGCTTCAATCCCTCCCTTGACCCGGCGCTCTGCTCCTTGACACAAAGCTTGCACCCCGTCTGGAGTTAACTGAGTCCATTCTGTAGTGTAGCGTCTTCTCGATAAAGCATCAGCATCTCGGTTATTCACCCCAGGGCGATACTTCAGGCTGAACCGAAACCCTGACAGAGCGGCCAACCACCGATGTCCCGTTGCGTCCAGTTTCGCAGTAGTAAGAACATAGGTAAGAGGATTGTTATCCGTTTTTATCACAAACTCGGCTCCATACAGATAGTCTTTTAACTTGTCTACCACTGCCCACTTCAAGGCTAGGAACTCCAGCTTGTGGGTAGGATAGTTCTTTTCAGAAGGCGTAAGGCTCCGACTCACGTACGCTACAGGCCTCAGCAATCCGCCATACTCCTGATACAGGACTCCTCCTAGACCCTCTCTGCTGGCATCCACATGTAACTCATATGGCTTGTGCAGGTCCGCATAGGCCAAGACAGGAGCTTGAGTTAGACTCTCTTTTAGCTTCAAGAAAGCACCTTCACACTGACTAGTCCATTCGCCCTGTATGGACTCTCGAGCTTTCCTCAGCCCTGGAGCTGACGGGTTTCGGTCAGAGGCCTTGCAGCCTTCTTCAGTGTTTTCCTTCTGTAGGAGTTTGTTCAGTGGTTGAGCTATCTTCGCGAATCCTCCTACAAATCTTCGATAATAAGAGCAGAACCCCAAGAAAGATCTAAGTTCAGTGACGTTTCTGGGTCTGGGCCAAGAAGCTACGGCCTCCAACTTCCGAGGATCTGTCGAAACACCTTCTGCTGAGACCACATGTCCCAGATACGTAACAGACGGTAGACAGAATTGGCATTTCTCCAGAGACAGTTTCAATCCCTCTTCGTGGAGCCTCTTCAAGACCTTCTCCAAACGTTGCTCATGCTCTTCCAGAGTCTTCCCAAACACGATTATGTCATCCAGGTACAAATACTTCGATCAGATTCATGTCCCCGACTGTCTTCTCCATTAACCGTTGGAACGTGGCTGGAGCCCCCGTAAGGCCTTGAGGCATTCTGTTAAATTCAAAGAACCCCAGTGGACAGATGAACGCAGTTTTCTCTTTGTCTTCAGGATGCATTGGTATCTGGTGATACCCACTTCGCAGGTCTAGTACACTAACCATTTTGCTCCAGACAAACACTGTAAGGCATCTTCTATCCGAGGAGTAGCATATTGGTCTGGGATGGTTCTCCGGTTCAACGTGCGGTAGTCTATGCATAAGCGGACAAACCGTTCTTCTTCCGGACCATCACTATTGGAGATGCGTATGGACTCCTGGACTCTTGGATCACCTTGGTTCTTTGCAATTCATTCAGCTGTTCTCGCAGATCATCTAAGTTCCCAGCAGAACTCGTCTTGACCTTTCACGAAACGGCTTGTCCTCTTGTAATCGAATGCGGTGTTCGGTACTTTTAGCTAGGCCTACGTCGAACTCATCTTTCGAGAACAGTTCTCTCCACTTCAAAACTTGAGACTGAAGACGTTTCTTCCACTCGGGTGAAATGGGAGCGTCCTTGGGGTAGAATCTTTCATCTGGAATCTCTTTATCCACTCCCCCTCCTAAATCGGTGGAGAGGGGCGTAGCGGACTCTACTTGCCCAATAGGCATTCGTGCTTTAAGGACTACTGGAGAATCAGACACATTGCACACGCTGACTGAGACTCTTCCTCGTGTTCTTTTCAGAGCTTTAGTGGAGATTATTTCAGGAATTACTTCAACTCTGGCTTCACTCCCATGATTAAAATCGGTTTCCAGCACCACATAGGGGCCTGGTTGCGATCCATTCAACTTGACTGAAGCCCGGAAACTTGCTACTTCTCCTGCTTGCAGAACCTTCTCTGTTCCTTCTAATCTCCATAGGTGCCCCACTTCGGCAGGTGCCTTCTGTTCTTCGACCATCCTCTGATAGACCGGACGTAACATCGGGTGTACTCCCTGAGTAGAACCTTCTTCCAATACGATAGATGTCAGAAGACGCCGCACCAAATCAGTATTCGTCCCCACTATCATGGAACTCCTGTTTGCACCTGAGGGTCGAGGACACACAATGGCCAATGCATCACAACCTCCGGACTGTCCGATGACTTCGGATCCGATCTCCAATTTCACCTGTAGGCACCCGTCATAGGGGAGTTTCTCAGTTCCGATACCCCAGATTTCCAGGTCCTTCAATTTCTGTAGAGGAATGTGCTTCAAGTGTTTCTCATAGAAGTCTCGGTAGATCAGTGTCACTTGAGCCCCTGAATCCAACAGGGCTTTAGTGTAGACTCCCTCCACTTGGATTGGCACAATAGGAGAAGGACCTATCAGTTGATCAGGAAACGGTGGCGGTATCAGGACATTTAGACCCAGTTTGCTGTACCCTGGCCTTTTTCTTGGCCCGTGTAGGTTTTGGGTGTGCATTGCCTCCCCATGACGTAGGTCCGGATGCTTAAGGGAGTAACTCTTTCAGTCCTGGCAGGCTCAGCAGCTGGCCGGACTTTTGGCCCTATCGCCCTCTTAGCCCTGGCTTGATTTTTGGAGCGGGGTTCAATCTTCGGGCACCTAGGTTGCTCCTTCACTGGCGCCCATGGCGTTTCCCGCCAGTGAGGTAGATAACAGTTCTTTCAAGGCTTTTAACAACTCATCAACTCTATTCTTCTCAGGCTTTCGGTCTTTGCATTGTGCGCGGAAGTGGCCCATTTCTCCACAACCAAAACATCTCTTTTTAGAAAGTGGAGACGCAGTCGCCTGTTGTGATTCAGTTAAAGGACCTTGGCTAGACGCCACAGCAACTCCGGTTGTCTGCATGCCTGTGAGGAACTTCTGCATCTCGGCCTGCATCTCTGTCACCTTCATCAACACTCAGCACAGTTCCGCGTGCGCCTGCTGCAATTCAGCTTGAGCTTCCTGTACTTTCTTAACAGTTTTGTGCAACTCACCACGTTCAGAGAGGTGTAATTCTTTGGCAGCCCTCTCTGTGGATTTAAAAGTGATCAGGTGTTCTTGCTCGTCCACATCGGACCCGTAAGTATCCAGCGAATCGCTTTCAGGCTGCAGACCGTCGTTATGCCTTACAGGTTGTGCGTAAGCCCTTTCCCCTCGCCTGAAAGATTTTTCCTCCAGTAAAGCCTCCTCCTCTCTGACAGCTCGGATCAGTTCCAGGTACTTCAGTTCCTGATTACCTGCCCTGCTTCTCAGCTGCAGCATCACTGGATCTAGAGGTTGAGAGCCCCTCAGGATCTGTTTTATTCGGATCTTATCCACTTCGGCCGGCTCGGCCCCTTTCTTGAGGAGTATCTGGTCCAGAATCTTATCTAGGCGCCTCATGTATTCGGTCATTCTCTCACCTTTCCGCTGATAGGTGTGTTCATACTGATATACAAGCTCTGCGGCCTTTTCTGTTCGCCAAAAACTTCCTCCAAAACGTTTAAATAATCTAAAGCAGTACAGTCTTTTCTACTCAGTTTTAGGTTTCTCACCGCTTCTGACGCAGGTCCCTTTAAGCTCTCGGTGATCCTTTGCTTTTTCTGGGCTTCAGGGACGTCCCACTCATCCAGAGCCTGCATCGCCTGTTCCACCCATTCCTCAAAGGTTTCTTCTCCGCGCCGGAGTTGGTACGTTTCCTGTAAAATTTCTCAACCGTCGATAACCGAAGTTAGTGTGCGGAGTGCTTGTTCTCTGACACTTAGCCAGCAAATCTCCAATAGCCACTATGAATTCAGGCCCGATCATGGCCAACGGACTGGGCGCGGGAACACTTGCGGATTCGCCACGTGGCGCACTTGGCTGAA
This sequence comes from Leptobrachium leishanense, assembly GCA_009667805.1. Lineage (NCBI taxonomy): Eukaryota > Metazoa > Chordata > Amphibia > Anura > Megophryidae > Leptobrachium > Leptobrachium leishanense. Next base: position 116,821 of record RXON01001508.1, read on the forward strand.
TCAGTTGGACTTCTACCTCATCGGTCAGCTTCACGCTCGCGCCCTGAAAACATACTGGAACACCCTTTCTCCATTCAAAAAGAACATACGTGTGAGAGGTATCTGTGTTCTTTTTAATGTCCAGAATTAACCCCCGATGGTCTGGTGTCAGCACGGCCACGGCCTGGCGAATCTGATCTTCGGCCCAAGTGTCTGCGGGAATATCCATGACTATACAACATTCTAACTGACTACTGTGCTCCTCACACCATTCGGCAACAGTGTCTGGATCCATATTTAACCCTTTAGATGCGGTTTTTTCCAGAGACTGGATCCCGGAACGAGCCCCACGTGTAGCGCTCACTCCCGGAGGAGCCGCTGAAAATGAACCACGGGTCAGTCTCCCCGCACTAGGGAATAAATATACTCCAGCACCGTTGTGGATTTTATAAATTATATAGTTTACTGGAGTAAAAGGCATAAAATAAGACACGGTGTTCGTAGATATATTTACAGTATTTCGTATTGCGGTAAACGCGCAGCGGGAAAAAGAAATGCGAGACTTCGTATTTCTGGAAAAAAACGCGACCGAGCAGAAAAATACAATGCTTCGTAATTACGAGAAACGCGCAGCGGAAAATAAAATAAGATGCAAATCTTTTCCCCTTTTTCGGATACTAGGGAGTGAGTCCCGAACAGGTTAAGTCCCGAATTGTGAGTGTATGTGTGTGTTATGGTACTCGGGTACTATTCAACTGGCCAGTGAATCTTTTAAGCGATGTCTTCAACTAGTCAAGTTGGGGCCCTGTGGGTTTCAGAAATAAACAACAGCGTGCTTGAACTTTTGTGGAAACGGCCTTGGAGGCCTCTCACCCATCCGCTGATCACCAAGGCTCCGCTGACCCAGGGTGTCTCTCCGCTTGTCTCCGCGCTGGGATACCGGCTATTGGATCAATATTCAGGCTCTCTGTGCTCCAGCCCGGACTTGTCCAACTACCGCCTGCTCTCCCATCCGTTGGACTCGCGGTACTCCTTACTCGGGGTCCTCAGCTTGTCTGGAATACACTTGGTGGTAATGGCCGGTGGGTAAGGCTCCTTCTGGCAAGGCAGGATAACCCCACTCGATTCCTGATAGGCCACACTTGCGCTCCGGCCTGGTCACGATTCCGCCCTGCAGCACTGCGTCCTCTTCCATGCACTCCCTGGCGCGCTCTGGCGCGTTCTCCACGAGGCTCAGGATGTACAGCGTCTGTGTCCCACCCACTTCCTGTCTGTTTGCAAAGCACGCCGGGAAATGTAGTCCCCATGTTCAGTGTCTCTGATCGCGCTTGTCTCCCTCCAGTGGCCAAAAATAGGTACTGCCACAGTAAGAGTTTAAACACAGCGCTACATATACATCCAGCGCTCCTAACTATACATCCAGCGCTCCTAACTATACATCCAGCTCTCCCAACTATACATCCAGCGCTCCTAACTATACATCCAGCGCTCCTAACTATACATCCAGCTCTCCTAACTATACATCCAGCTCTCCCAACTATACATCCAGCGCTCCTAACTATACATCCAGCTCTCCCAACTATACATCCAGCGCTCCTAACTATACATCCAGCTCTCCTAACTATACATCCAGCTCTCCTAACTCTACATCCAGCTCTCCTAACTATACATCCAGCTCTCCTAACTATACATCCAGCGCTCCTAACTATACATCCAGCTCTCCTAACTATACATCCAGCTCTCCTAACTCTACATCCAGCGCTCCTAACTATACATCCAGCGCTCCTAACTATACATCCAGCGCTCCTAACTATACATCCAGCTCTCCCAACTATACATCCAGCTCTCCTAACTATACATCAAGCGCTCCTAACTATACATCCAGCACTCCTAACTATACATCCAGCGCTCCTAACTATACATCCAGCGCTCCTAACTATACATCCAGCGCTCCTAACTATACATCCAGCTCTCCTAACTATACATCCAGCTCTCCTAACTATACATCCAGCGCTCCTAACTATACATCCAGCTCTCCTAACTATACATCCAGCTCTCCTAACTATACATCCAGCTCTCCTAACTATACATCCAGCTCTCCTAACTATACATCAGCGCTCCTAACTATACATCCAGCACTCCTAACTATACATCCAGCGCTCCTAACTATACATCCAGCGCTCCTAACTATACATCCAGCTCTCCTAACTATACATCCAGCTCTCCTAACTATACATCCAGCGCTCCTAACTATACATCCAGCGCTCCTAACTATACATCCAGCTCTCCCAACTATACATCCAGCGCTCCTAACTATACATTCAGCTCTTCTAACTATACATCCAGCTCTCCTAACTATACATCCAGCTCTCCCAACTATACATCCAGCTCTCCTAACTATACATCAAGCGCTCCTAACTATACATCCAGCACTCCTAACTATACATCCAGCTCTCCTAACTATACATCCAGCTCTCCTAACTATACATCCAGCTCTCCCAACTATACATCCAGCGCTCCTAACTATACATTCAGCTCTTCTAACTATACATCCAGCTCTCCTAACTATACATCCAGCTCTCCCAACTATACATCCAGCTCTCCTAACTATACATCCAGCGCTCCTAACTATACATTCAGCTCTTCTAACTATACATCCAGCTCTCCTAACTATACATCCAGCTCTCCTAACTATACATCCAGCGCTCCTAACTATACATCAAGCGCTCCTAACTATACATCCAGCACTCCTAACTATACATCCAGCGCTCCTAACTATACATCCAGTGCTCCTAACTATACATCCAGCTCTCCTAACTATACATCCAGCTCTCCTAACTATACATCCAGCGCTCCTAACTATACATTCAGCGCTCCTAACTATACATCCAGCGCTCCTAACTATGACGAAACCATAATCTCATAAACAAAAAATCCTCAGCATCTCTTTATAAGTGTTACTGCTCCACACCCTGCTCTGAGCCGTCTGATTAAACACACGTCTGTCCAGCAGTCTGGGAATATACCTGTGGCTTTAATTGATTAATTGGCAACATGTGTGTGAGAGGGTAGAGGCCATACAGGATTCTGGGTCTTATATACCTTCCCTCAATTACTCTCCCAGACATCCTGTTACCCAACCCCCGCACACGTCACAATATATATATAATTACACGGTGGAGGAGGCACACGAGGACTTAAAAAATAATAAATCTTTATGAGGTATGACCTTGAAAAAGGCCCTTGGTGGGCCGAAACGTTGTTTTTTAAATGTGATCAATAAAGATTTATTATTTTTTAAGTCCTCGTGTGCTTCCTCCACTGTTTCATTTTACATTTCTTCTGGGAGCTAAGCACCGAGGCAATCTTTAAAACGAGTGCAGGAACCTTTGGCGCGCTGCACACCCCTTCAGGATATGAGTGCCCGGCTCACTTGTTGTTTTTTTTTTAATATATATATATATATATACTGTATATATGCAATAAAGTGGCTGTATGGGGTATATATATATATGTATTAAAGTGGCTGTACGGGCGGTTGTGAGATATGTATGTATAGATATATATATATATATATATAAAGTCTCGATCTCCGCACACCTGGTAGAAGGTTACTCATGCTCTGGTGCTCATATATATATATATATATATATGTGTTTTTAAACGCATTTGACGTTGTGAACAGTTTAACTGTTCCCGTGAAAACTTGTTATCTGAAGATAAACTGTGAAATATCAAATTCTGGAAATGACTAAATATAGCAATTTGAATGTTCGGGTGTGAAGCCTATAATCACATTCAATATTCTTTCAATGACAGCAGAGCTGACGCGTCTCTAAAGACATCCATCAAAAATATCAATGAGGTGAGATAAACCAGTGTCTGGAAAATCTCAGCATCGCCGCTTGTTGTGTCAACTTCTAACGACATGTCACATCTATTCATCTGTCCGTGCTGAGCGGCTGCTGGCAGAGGGAGGACAGTGCGCAAAAAGCCAAATTATTACTCAGGAGAGGGAGGCCGGCTGAGCGTGATGGGAAATTCAGTGCACAGAAATCTGCAGTGCTGGGGCCTCTGCATCGACAATGTGTGTGACATGTTTCATATGAAGGAGAATCAGGCTGAAGGATGGTTGTTACTATGAGCCAGGCAGCCATCTTGTGCAGAATATTGGTTCACCAGTAAATAGAATAGATTTTTATTAGATGTGCAAAGTAGAGCTTACATAGAATTCCAAGAATGCGTGGCAGATTAGAAAGCTAGCAATAAAACCAGACAGAATCCGGCCGGCTCTTGGCACGGAGAGACAGGAAGATTTATGAATGAGGCAAGGTCACTGAGATGTGCAGAGGAACAAAGAAAACATAGAGAACAGACCAGGCCCCAGGCTATCTGAATAAACATAGCCGATAGGGAGGGAGGTACTGCCCTGAGAAAGACAGCACAACAAATCACAGACTGTCAAACTAACATGAAGTGTATCAATTTATAGTTATATGTGGAATGTCCTTTGTGTTTGGGCTAATGATGGGAGGTATTAACCCACGTGGGGTGGAATAAAGTGTCATCGGGAGGTGGGCTAATTGGGATGTACCTAATTACGTATTTTTGGGTATAAGATCCCTTGCACGGGGGGAGAAGGGGCTCACTCTTTGCGATTCAATCCTGTGTGAGCACTTGTGTGACGACACAATAAACGTTTGCCTTTCCTGAAGAGACTCGTGTTTGGACAATCCTTGCTTGTGTCTGGTCCGGCGCCGTTTTAGAAGTGAACCAGTCTGACTCCGGTTACATTTCTTGGGGGCTCTTAGCCGGGATAACGGGCCCTTGCCAGGACACAGGCAACGGCTGCTGAACACAGTGCGGCGATATTGACTGCAGGTGCACGAGAATCCCGCTGGTTGGGCGTCCGTTGAAGGTGAGCTGACATCTGCAGGCGCCAAGCAGGATTTCCTGTTCAGTGGACCTCGTCTCGTCCCAAACGGACCCCCGACCAGGGAACTGGGACACCACTGAGTCTGAGGAAACAGCAAGCAGCGCCGGCGATAGGTAACGTGTCTTCTATGTTTTGTATGTCTAAAGGAGATACCGGTATCTAAGGGAAACGTCCGACTGAGATAGACGGATAAGAGGATGCGATGGCCACCATCCTATTGGCATATCTAGCCCGCCGCTGATAGCACTGACATTGAAGGAGCCAGAGTGGCTAGCGGGTGTCTGGATTCGGGGGAATTGAATGCCAATCAAAGGGTAGTTCTGTAAATGAGGGAGAAGGTAACCACGTGGAGTTGCATAAGTCAGTAGTCAGTGTTTGTAAATAGAGCTTCACCACTTGGGTAAAAGGGAAAGGAGGAGGGATTTTCTGTGACTGGGCTGAGAGCCTGAGTCAGTGCTAGTGTGCACGTCGTGTAGTGAAAAGGGCTCATAGTGGAGCCAGCGGTAGCTGCAGAGATAGTGGTGCTGAGTGGGTAGATTATCCATAAGGCAGATTGGAATTGCAGATGGAAGTATAGATAAGGAACGGGGTGCACATAATCACACGCAGTCAAGAGTTAGAGTTCAAATTACGGGGTATAAGGAGCCACAGAGGAGGGACTGAGTAGTACCCTTGGCTAGTAGAAAGAGTTGAAGTGCCTATGTTCTGTTGTTCTGTTATGTGATGAAAGCATCTGATACGGTATGTGTTGTGAATGAATTGACTCGAGTGCTGTGAGTGAACGTGCGCCTACTCGCTCCGCGAGGAAGCAAATACGAGATTTGACCCCGAACGTACGGTTCCGGCTCAGGCGACTGCAGACGGCTACTGAAGGGGGAAGCGCCTGTAGACACGAAGGAATTGTTGACTGAAGTATCAGACTGTAGATTTTAACTGTTGTTGAAATAATATATCTGTATTGCAAAGAGTACTGTTTGCAAGAGTAATAATGGGTAACGGGTCATCTAAGCCCAAGAAGGTGAAGGAGGGTGAGACGCCCCTAGAATATATGGTGTAGAATTAAAAAAAAAAGAAAAAAAAAAGAGAAGTTAAAAGTAATGTGTACAGTTGTGTGGCCGTTGTTAGTCCCAGGATGGCCAGAGCAGGGGTCAATGGACCCGGAGTTGGTACAGAAGGTACATTCCCAGGTCACAGAGCAGTACGGACATCCTGAACAGTACCCGTATATAGATATATGGAGATATTGTATTAAAAACAAGAGTTATTTTATAATGATAGCGGGGAGAAATAAGAAACAGGACCCCCAAAATAATAGAGAGAGAGAGGTGTTAGTGGAACAACCGGAAGAGAGTGATGTTTTGCCCCCGTCCTATCCATCATGTTATGGGGCAGCCAGAGAAGCTTTGAATGCCGCGGTTGCGCGGGCGGAGAGGGGGGAGCGGACAGCTGCTGTGTCTCGGTCAGCTCCCTCCGCTCCGTCCCGTGTGACTGAGGAAGAAGAGCAGGGCGCAACGGGTGGAGGGGACAGAGAGGCTCCACCAGAGAAGATTGAGATGCCCGATGGGAGTATATATATATTAGTGTCCCACGGGGATGGTGATGATGAAAAGGAGGATAAGGACCAGGGAGTTACCACACGCGCAGCGAATAGTATACATAAACCCCGGGATCCGTACCAACACAATCCCTACAAGAATGCTATGCAGTTGCCTTTGCGAGAGATGCCAGGCCCCCCATTGGCGGATGGGAATCCAGGGCCAATACAATACACATACGTCCCGTTTACGACAACGGATCTTTTTAATTGGAAAACACACACACCACTGTATTCCACAAATCCCGCAGCAGTGGCCAGTATGATAGAGTCAGTTATGCTCACATATAACCCCACATGGGCAGATTGTCAGCAATTAATGTTGACAATGTTCACCACAGAGGAGAGAGCCCGAATAAATAGTAGCGCGCAAAAGATTTTACTCGCCCAGGCTGTAGCAGATGCTAAGCCTCATCCAGAAGCATGGGCAGAGGAACATTACCCCAAAACAGATCCTAAATGGCCGTACAATACAGTTGAAGGAGTTGCCCATCTGCAGACATACAGAACCGCTGTAATTATGGGTGTTAAAGCGGGAGGGAAGAAGCCCACAAACATGGGAAAAATAGCAGATGTGGTGCAAGAGGTTAAGGAATCCCCAAGTGCGTTTCTAGAGAGATTGCTGGATGCGTACAGGATGTATAGTCCCATTGATCCTGAAGCGACGGAGAATCAGAGGTTAATAAACTCTTCGTTTGTGGACTGGCGGGGACATCATTTGAAGGACAGGATGTATATTGACGGGGACCTGGCCCATCCCGCTCGGTAGCCACGAGCCCACGGTCACAATGAGAGTGGGAGATAAAGATGAAGTTTTTATGGTTGATACCGGTGCCGAATATTCTGTTGTAACAAAGCAAATTGCACCTCCAATGGGAAATGAGGTTGATATTATGGGAGCAATGGGAGTGTCTGCTAAATATCTTTTTTTGCTTCTAGAAAATGTAGTGTGGGTGGGCATAATGTTGAACATGAATTTTTGTATATGCCCGAATGTCCCATCCAACTCCTGGGGCGGGATATTTTTGCAAATTGC
>RXON01001509.1:0-27040 GCA_009667805.1 Leptobrachium leishanense
CTCCGCAGCGAAGTGGTTAATGCAGCAATATTGTTCACATTGCAATTATAATGTGAACGATGATGCACTAATGATTTTTTTCTATGGGGTGCCTTTGCTATAAATCACGTAATTCCCCCCACAAAATGTAACAAGTCCCCATTTCTAATTTTTGTGCAAGCGCACCCCATAGAAAACATAACCATAAACGCTCATGTGCTAAAATGTGAAAAAAACAACACTTTCCACGCTGCAGATGATTAAAAATTCAATTTTTATTGCATTTTTTCATAATATACAGCCAGGACAGGACGTATACATATAAAAATGATCTATTATGAATCTGCGGAGTCTGCCAGAAAGAACGATATCTAACATGTCGGTCATTTAACAAAATGTGGCTTCAAAATCGCGTTTAAACATGATGAGCGAAAGCGGTAAAAATGAGCTGAGCACACAGTGGTGAAATACAGCATATTAGAAGTTTTAGGAGGGAAATTAACACTTCTCAAATCTCAATCAGAAGCAGACACCACCCCACCCTCTCAGTATAGTCTACAATGTATCAAATTGATTAGACCAGACTAAAAACACCTGTTATGCTGTTTGAAAAACACAGGTCATTTAGAGTTGAGAATCTTTGCACGTACACATTAGTTTTTAATTCAATATCTAATAAACCGTTGCTTATAATATTCTGCAGTAAAGAGTCTCTTTATTTCTAGATTTTTTTGTATTTTTTTAAACATTTTCTATACTTTTTTCAAAATTTCCTTTTTTTGCGAACTCGAACCGAACACACCCAAAAAGTTCGAAGTTCGCAAACTCTCGAACGACCAAAGTTCGGTTCGAACTCTGAACTGATCGAACCGAACAGCTCATCCCTACTGGTGATCACTAGATCCCAAATTTTCACCTACAACAACGTCTGATTCCAAACCTCCATTTGTGAGTATTAAATCCAATATGGCCTCTTTACGGGTCGGCTCCTCAACTACTTGTGTTAGAGATAATCCCAGTAGGGAGTTTAGAATATTTGTACTCCTGGTGCACCCAGCTATTTTGGTTTTCCAGTTCACATAAGAAAGATTAAAGTCCCCCATGATAATAACTTCCCCCTTCATTGCCATTTTGGCTATTTCCTCAAACAGCAGATTATCTAGCTCTTCTACTTTTCCAGGGGGTCTATAGATCACACCTACACGAGCTACTGTATGATTACCAAATGTTAGCGTAACCCAAACTGACTCTATGTTCACCTCGCTCACTTTTATTTGGTTCGTTTTTATGTTGTTTTTCACATACAGGGCCACTCCTCCTCCTTTCCTACCTTCTCTGTCTTTTCTATAAAAAGAGTACCCCGGTATTGTTATGTCCCAGTTATTTTTCTCACTGAACCATGTCTCAGTAACCGCCACTAAATCTACTTTTTCAGCTGCCATCATTGCCTCCAGTTCATTGATTTTATTGACTAAACTGCGAGCATTTATAGACACAACTCTGAGCTTGTCATTTTTTTACCCCGCATGTTGTTTGCACCCTCAGATTTAGTTTTGGGGGACAATTGGGCAGATTGTTTTTTACCCTTTTGTCCCCCCCTCCTAGTTTAACCCTTTCGCTGCTGAGGTGTTTCACGCCTCTGTGCTGAGCTCATTTTTACCTGTTTCGCTCATCTTGTTTAAACGCGTTTTGAAGGCTTATTTTAGTATATGACCCAGACATATTATATATCGTTCTTGCCGTCAGACTCGGCAGATTCATAATATGTCATTATTATATGTATACGTCATGTCCTGTCTGTATATTATAACAAAAAATGCAATAAAATATGAATTTTCAATAATTTACAACGTGTAAAGTGTTTTTGTTTTCACATTTTAACATGCGAGCAATTGCGGTTATATTTTGTATGGGGTGCGCTTGTTAAAAAAATTTGAAATGGGGTCTCGTTACATTCTTTTTGGGGGAAAATTACGTGGTTTTTAACAAACGCCCCGCATACAAAAATCGTTAGTGCAGCATCATTGTTCACATTATAATTGAAATGGGAACAATAATGCAACATTAACAAACAAAAAAAAGAAAAAAAACTTGTTTATTTTTTTTTTATAATTTTTTTTAAAATATTTTTTTATTTTTATTTTTAATTTTAAACTTTTTAAAAAAACTTTTTTCATGGTCATGTTTGGTATCGTTGGAACGGCCATGCTCTGGCTGATCCAACAATATCAAACATTAACCCCTAACTGCCACAGATCAGGAGATAGGGGGTTCATTGGAACCCCCTATCTCCACCATTGGTGGCAGTTATTGGTTAACTCCAGGACTGCCGTCATCGTGCTATGCACGATAACGCCAGTCCTCAGGGGGAGTTCCTGGAGGCTTGGCCGACATCCAAGATGTCGGCCAGCTCTGGGAAAGGATCACGAACCTGCGCTTTTCGGCGCCGATTCGTGATCCGGCCCCCATGGTTAATGCCAGGTACTGTTAGGAAGGGCAGGCTGTGCCCTTCCAAACGGTGCCTGGATTAACCCCCTGCACCCCGGCGATCGGGAGGGAGAGAGGTCCGAAGGACCTCCCCCCTCCCTTTTAGGCGCCTCCTCCGCACACGCGGGGGGGCGCCTGAATTAGATGTCATTGCACCGCCGCAATGACATCTAATTGTGCCGCCGGCGGTTCCGGGTGCTGGGCTGACATCGAGGATGTCAGCCTGCACCGGGGGGCACAGCAATCGGCCGGAATCCTCGGAATAGACTCTGGGTTTGCTGCCATTCACCAAGTGCCTCTGGTTGAAAGAGAGGTACCACTTCTCTTTGAGAGTATTGATGGCAGGAGGTTGACAAGACCTCATGTCACGCATCAAACTGTTCCTGTATCTTTTAGCACTGGTGTTCTGCATAAGAGAAAATACAGTTACAAATTATTGAGTCTCCTACCGTGCCTTTCATATGGGCTATCCGTGGTTGGCTAAACACAACCCAGTGGTGAACTGGGGAAAAGGGGAGTTGGAATCGTGGGGATCAAAATTCTGGTCCAGGTGTCTGGGCATGACTGCTACAGTTGGTAGCTTGAATGTAGCCACTGCTCCTCCACTCTCTACTGTAGTACCCGAGTGGTACAAAGACTTAAAGAAGGTGTTCGATAAGGGTAAATCTGAGATCTTGCCACCTCACAGGCCGTATGATTGTGCCATAGACATATTACCAGGCACCATGCCTCCAAGGGGTCATGTGTATTCACTTTCTCAGAAAGAAAATGATATTATGGAAGAATATATACGTGAAAACCTAGCCAAAGGGTTCATACATCGTTTTTCCTCTCCTGCGGGAGCGGGGTTCTTCTTTGTGTCTAAAAAGGAGGGGGATTTAAGACCTTGCATTGACTATACTGTAGATGGTTTAACAGAATCACTATAAGTAATGCCTACCCCATTCCTTTAATATCCGAGTTGTTCGACCACTTAAGAGATGCCAAAATTTACACGAAGTTGGATCTTCGTGGTGCGTACAATTTGGTGAGAATCAAGGAGGACCACGAGTGGAAGACTGCCTTTAATACTCGCAGTGGTCATTAGGGATTAGGGATGAGCTGTTCGAGTTCGGATGGTTCGGAGTTCGGCCCGAACTTTGGCAGTTCGAAAGTTCGCGAACTTCGAACTTTTTGGCCATGTTCGGTTCGAGTTCGGGAAAAAAAAAAAAGGAAATTTTTAAAAAAGTATAAAAAATGCTTAAAAAATACTAAAAAATCTAGAAATAAAGAGACTCTTTACTGCAGAATATTATAAGCAATGGTTCATTAGATATTGAATTAAAAACTAATGTGTACGTGCAAAGATTCTTCTCACCTCTAAATGACCTTTTTTTTTTCAAACGGCATAACAACAACAGATGTTTTAGTCTGGTCTAATCAATTTGATACATTTTATGTAGAATGAAGGTGTGGGGTGTCTGCTTCTGTTCTGAGTGAGTGTTAATTTCCCTCCTAAAACTTCCTAATATGCTGCATTTAACTGCTGTGTGATAAAAAACAAAATTTCCTCATTGCCCGCTTATAACATCTAAAGCAATGTTATTTTTCACCTCGGGATTAAACATTCACAGGGTTATTCCGAGAGCGGTGAAAAGCAGGAGAATAACTGGCGAAATGAAAATTCTAGGTCAAGATAGCCAAACCAGAAAAATTCTCCCATTTATCTCACTTTCCAAATCGGCTATTTGGTCTAGATTGTTCTCTTGTCCTGCCAGTTCTCCTGGCTTTCACCTGTCTCTCAGGGTTGTTCAGAGAAAGGTGAAAACCAGGTGAATGGCAGGAAAAGAGAACAATCTGGACCAAATAGCCGATTTGGAAAGTGAGTTAAGGCTAGGGTCAGACTAACAAATTTTTCACAGCGACCGTCAAAAAGTGCGTACGAACGCATTGCCGTATTTTTTCACGGAATGCGCGAAAACGGTCATACGATGCGCATTTTTGTGTGTGATTTTTTACGGATCCAAACCAGGAAACTTTGGGTGTCTGGACGTTATGTTGGCCGGACATGAGCAGGGTCTGACGTCTCCAAATCACGCACAGACGCCGCTAGTGGACGCAGCGCACTCTGTACGTCCATACTAGCGGTTCTGCGTTCTCGAAAAAATGCATTCATTTTCCACTTGCGTTGCGCAGCCGGACTTTCGTGCAACCGTACTTCGTATATTGGCCGTCATTGCCCGTCATTTGCTGCTAGTGCGGCCTTGATTAAGTGCGCCTAAACGCACGTTAAAAATTCGCTAGTCTGACCTTAGCCTAAATGGGAGAATTTTTCTGGTTTGGCTATTTTGACCTAGAATTTTCCATTCTCCACTCATTCTCCTGCTCTTCACCGCTCTCTGAATAACCCTGACAGGGTTATTCAGAGAAAGGTGAAACTCAGGAGAATGACTGAATAGAAAATTCTAGGTCAAAATAGCCAAACCAGAAAATATCTCCCATTTATATCACTTTCCAAATCGGCTATTTGGTCTCGAATTTTCCATTCTCCTGCTTTTCACCGCCAAAAAAATCAGTAAACTTTTTCTGAGCCGAACACCCCCCGAGTTCGGTTCGGAGCCGAACCCGAACTTTCCAAATGTTCGAATCCGAATCTGAACCCGAACTCGAACTCAATACAAATCAATGGGGCTAAAAATTCGGTTTTTAGAGTGCCCTCCAAGAGGGCATATATGCTAGATATCTATACTATAAAAGGATAAGCTAAAAACTGTCCGTCGCCAAAACCCTACTGCGCATGCGCGACGGACATTTGAAAGCGGCCGTTAGAACACACAGGTAGCTGCGCGTGCCGGCCGCGTGAAAAAAAAAACAAAAAAAAACGGCACGAGCCGCGCGCAGCTACCCGTGTGTTTACACGGCCAGATGCCCCGATCCTCCAGCGGTGACCGTCCTCCGGCTGCCGGCGGGCCTCTAGGCTTAGGCGAGCCCCCGGCTCGGTTTGGGCCTACAGGCCCAGCCGAGCCGGGGACTCGCCTAAGCCTAGAGGCCCGCCGAGCACCCAGCGGCAGCCGGAGGTGGTCACCGCTGGAGGATCGGGGCCGAAGTTCCAAAACATACTCCCCTAAATCGGCCCTGAGCTCCAGCGGTGACCTCCTCCGGCTGCCGCTGGCTGCTCGGCGGGCCTCTAGGCTTAGGCGAGCCCCCGGCTCGGTTTGGGCCTACAGGCCCAGCCGAGCCGGGGACTCGCCTAAGCCTAGAGGCCCGCCGAGCACCCAGCGGCAGCCGGAGGTGGTCACCGCTGGAGGATCGGGGCCGAAGTTCCAAAACATGCTCCCCTAAATCGGCCTGAGCTCCAGCGGTGACCTCCTCCGGCTGCCGCTGGCTGCTCGGCGGGCCTCTAGGCTTAGGCGAGCCCCCGGCTCGGTTTGGGCCTACAGGCCCAGCCGAGCCGGGGACTCGCCTAAGCCTAGAGGCCCGCCGAGCACCCAGCGGCAGCCGGAGGTGGTCACCGCTGGAGGATCGGGGCCGAAGTTCCAAAACATACTCCCCTAAATCGGCCCTGAGCTCCAGCGGTGACCTCCTCCGGCTGCCGCTGGCTGCTCGGCGGGCCTCTAGGCTTAGGCGAGCCCCCGGCTCGGTTTGGGCCTACAGGCCCAGCCGAGCCGGGGACTCGCCTAAGCCTAGAGGCCCGCCGAGCAGCCAGCGGCAGCCGGAGGTGGTCACCGCTGGAGGATCGGGGCCGAAGTTCCAAAACATACTCCCCTAAATCGGCCCTGAGCTCCAGCGGTGACCTCCTCCGACTGCCGCTGGCTGCTCGCGGGCCTCTAGGCTTAGGCGAGCCCCCGGCTCGGTTTGGGCCTACAGGCCCAGCCGAGCCGGGGACTCGCCTAAGCATAGAGGCCCGCCGAGCACCCAGCGGCAGCCGGAGGTGGTCACCGCTGGAGGATCGGGGCCGAAGTTCCAAAACATACTCCCCTAAATCGGCCCTGAGCTCCAGCGGTGACCTCCTCCGGCTGCCGCTGGCTGCTCGGCGGGCCTATAGGCTTAGGCAAGCCCCCAGCTCAGTTTGGGCCTACAGGCCCAGCCGAGCCGGGGACTCGCCTAAGCCTAGAGGCCCGCCGAGCAGCCAGCGGCAGCCGGAGAAGGTCACCGCTGGAGGATCGGGGCCGAAGTTCCCAAAAAATACACCCCAAAATCGGCCCTGAGCTCCAGCGGAGACCTCCTCCAGCTGCCGCTGGCTGCTCGCGGGCCTCTAGGCTTAGGCGAGCCCCCGGCTTGGCTTGGGCCTACAGGCCCAGCCGAGCCGGGGACTCGCCTAAGCGTAGAGGCCGGCCGAGCAGTCTGCTCGGCCGGAGGAGGTCACCGCTGGAGCTCAGGGCCGATGTTGCCTAACACATACTCACCGACATCGGCCCTTAGCTCCTCCAGCGATGGCGGTCCCGCTTGCAGCATCCTCTCTCCGTTGCTCGCCGGAATGACGTCACGAAAGCCTTTGACCCCGGGGGTCAAAGGCTTTCGTGACGTCATTCCGGCGAGCAACGGAGAGAGGATGCTGCAAGCGGGACCGCCATCGCTGGAGGAGCTAAGGGCCGATGTCGGTGAGTATGTGTGGAACCGGTGGAGGACTCGAGGCCGATGTAGGTGAGTATGTGCTCTACACACACACACCCTGCTTGCTCGGCCGGTATCCAAGCTTAGGCGAGCCCCCGGCTTGGCTTGGGCCTAGAGGCCCTGCCGAGCCGGGGACTCGCCTGAGCATGGAGGCCGGTCGAGTTGCATGCTCGGGCGTCCTCCAGGCTCAGGCGAGTCCCCGGCTCGGCTGGGCCTCTACGCCCACGCCAAGCCGGGGGCTCGCCTAAGCTTGGTCGGCATCCAGGCTCAGGCGAGCCCCCGGCTTGGCTTGGGCCTAGAGGCCCAGCCGAGCCAGGGACTCACCTGAGCCTGGAGGACGGCCGAGCATGCAACTCGACCGGCCTCCATGCTCAGGCGAGTCCCCGGCTCTGCTGGGCCTCTAGGCCCAAGCCGGGGGCTCGCCTAAGCTTGGATACCGGCCGAGTAAGCAGGGTGGGTGTGGAGAGCACATACTCACCTACATTAGCCCTGAGCTCCAGCGGTGACTGTCCTCCGGCTGTCGCAGGCTGCTCGGCCGGCCTCCAGGCTCAGGCGAGCCCCCGGCTTGGCTTGGGCCTACAGGCCCAGCCGAGCCGGGGGCTCGCCTAAGCCTGGAGGCCGGCCGAGCAGCCTGCGACAGCCACCGCTGAGGCTCTGGGCCAATGTAGGGGGATGTTGCCTACACATACTCACCTACATCGGCTCTTAGCTCCTCCAGCGATGGCGGTCCCGCTTCCAGCGTCCTCTCTCGCTCCGTTGTTCGCCGGAATGACGTCACGAAAGCCTTTGACCCCGGGGGTCAAAGGCTTTCGTGACGTCATCCCGGCGACCAACGGAGCGAGAGAGGACGCTGGAAGCGGGACGCGGGACCGCCATCGCTGGAGGGCCGATGTAGGTGAGTATATCCACGAGCGGGGGGGCCATATCCACGAGCGGGGGGGCCATATCCACGTGCGGGGGGGCCATATCCACGAGCGGGGGGGCGATATCCACGTGCTGGGGCGATATCCACGAGCTGGGGCAGTATCCACGTGCTGGGGCAGTATCCACGTGCTGGGCAGTATCCACGTGCTGGGGCAGTATCCACGAGCTGGGGCAATATCCACGTGCTGGGGCAGTATCCACGTGCTGGGGCAGTATCCACGTGCTGGGGCATTATCCACGTGCTGGGGCAATATCCACGTGCTGGGTCAATATCCACGTGCTGGGCAGTATCCACGTGCTGGGGCAATATCCACGTGCTGGGGCAGTATCCACGTGCTGGGGCAGTATCCACGTGCTTGGGCAGTATCCACGAGCTTGGGCAGTATCCACGAGCTGGGGCAGTATCCACGTGCTGGGGCAGTATCCACGTGCTGGGGCAGTATCCATCCACGTGCTGGGGCAGTATCCACGTGCTGGGGCAGTATCCACGAGCTGGGGCAATATCCACGTGCTGGGGCAGTATCCACGTGCTGGGGCAATATCCACGTGCTGGGGCAATATCCACGTGCTGGGTCAATATCCACGTGCTGGGCAGTATCCACGTGCGGGGCAATATCCACGTGCTGGGGCAGTATCCACGTGCTGGGGCAGTATCCACGTGCTGGGGCAGTATCCACGTGCTGGGGCAATATCCACGTGCTGGGTCAATATCCACGTGCTGGGGCAATATCCACGTGCTGGGCAGTATCCACGTGCTGGGGCAGTATCCACGAGCTGGGGCAGTATCCACGTGCTGGGGCAGTATCCACATGCTGGGGCAGTATCCACGTGCTGGGGCAGTATCCACCCACGTGCTGGGCAGTATCCACGTGCTGGGGCAGTATCCACGTGCTGGGGCAGTATCAATCCACGTGCTGGGGCAATATCCATGTGCTGGGCAGTATCCACGTGCTGGGGCAGTATCCACGAGCTGGGGCAATATCCACGTGCTGGGGCAGTATCCACGTGCTGGGGCAGTATCCACGTGCTGGGGCAATATCCACGTGCTGGGGCAATATCCACGTGCTGGGTCAATATCCACGTGCTGGGGCAGTATCCACGTGCTGGGGCAATATCCAGGAGCTGGGGCAGTATCCACGAGCTGGGGCAATATCCACGTGCTGGGGCAGTATCCATCCACGTGCTGGGGCAATATCCACGTGCTAGGGCAGTATTCACGAGCTGGGGCAGTATCCACGTGCTGGGGCAATATCCACGTGCTGGGGCAATATCCACGTGCTGGGTCAATATCCACGTGCTGGGGCAATATCCACGTGCTGGGGCAATATCCACGTGCTGGGGCAGTATCCACGAGCTGGGGCAATATCCACGAGCTGGGGCAATATCCACGTGCTGGGGCAGTATCCACATGCTGGGGCAGTATCCACGTGCTGGGGCAATATCCACGTGCTGGGGCAATATCCACGTGCTGGGTCAATATCCACGTGCTGGGGCAATATCCACGTGCTGGGCAGTATCCACGTGCTGGGGCAGTATCCACGAGCTGGGGCAATATCCACGTGCTGGGGCAGTATCCACGTGCTGGGGCAGTATCCACGTGCTGGGGCAGTATCCATCCACGTGCTGGGGCAGTATCCACGTGCTGGGGCAGTATCCACGTGCTGGGGCAGTATCAATCCACGTGCTGGGGCAATATCCATGTGCTGGGCAGTATCCACGTGCTGGGGCAGTATCCACGAGCTGGGGCAATATCCACGTGCTGGGGCAGTATCCACGTGCTGGGGCAGTATCCACGTGCTGGGGCAATATCCACGTGCTGGGTCAATATCCACGTGCTGGGGCAGTATCCACGTGCTGGGGCAATATCCAGGAGCTGGGGCAGTATCCACGAGCTGGGGCAATATCCACGTGCTGGGGCAGTATCCATCCACGTGCTGGGGCAATATCCACGTGCTAGGGCAGTATCCACGAGCTGGGGCAGTATCCACGAGCTGGGGCAATATCCACGTGCTGGGGCAATATCCACGTGCTAGGGCAGTATCCACGAGCTGGGGCAGTATCCACGTGCTGCGGCAATATCCACGTGCTGGGGCAATATCCACGTGCTGGGGCAATATCCACGTGCTGGGGCAGTATCCACGTGCTGGGGCAGTATCCACGTGCTGGGGCAGTATCCACGTGCTGGGGCAATATCCACGTGCTGGGGCAATATCCACGTGCTGGGGCAGTATCCACGTGCTGGGGCAATATCCACGAGCTGGGGCAATATCCACGTGCTGGGGCAATATCCACGTGCTGGGGCAATATCCACGTGCTGGGGCAGTATCCACGTGCTGGGGCAATATCCACGAGCTGGGGCAGTATCCACGAGCTGGGGCAGTATACATGAGCAGGGGCAGTATATCCACAATAGACTGCCCTCTGGGCAGGCTTTACAACTAGTTTGCCATAAAAGGTGTATGGGGGTCCGGGTAGTGCCCTGGGGGACAGGAAACAAGGACAAAAAGTAAAAAAAAAACATTTTTAAAGGGACAGTGAGTTTTCCATGAAATAAGGGTTAAAAATAAAAACCAAAAATTCCTTCAAATATCGTGCCTAGGAGGTCCCCATAACCTGCCCATGAAGTGGCGGATTTCTAGGATGTATAGAAGCACTTAAAACCAAAAAAATTACGTTTCAATTGACGGTAATTGCTTTTCCTTTAATCTATCCATAAACAACTGCTTGGGGCGGCAGTCTGTTTGAAAAGAGGAGACATTTTCGGACACGCAGAAAAAGTTTAGTGATTTTTTTGGCTAAATTATTGTGAAACTTATGCAGGCTTTGGATGAAAGTAACAATAGGTGCTTTAAGGCTGGGGTCAGACTAGCGCACTTTTAGCATGCGTTTAGGTGCACTTAATCACGGCCGCACTAGCAGCAAATGACACGCAATGACGGCCAATATACGAAGTACGGCCGCGCAACGCAAGTGGAAAATGAACGCATTTTATCGAGAACGCTGAACCGCTAGTACTGATGTACAGAGTGCGCTGGGTCCACATAGCGGCGTGTGTGCGTGATTAGGAGACGTCAGACGCTGCTCATGTCCAGCCAACATAACGTCCAGACACCCAAAGTTTCCTGGTTTGGATCCGTAAAAAATCACGCACAAAAATGCGCATCGTATGACCGTTTAAGCGCTTTCCGTGAAAAAACACCTCAATGCGTTCAGACGCACTTTTTGACGTTCGCTGTGAAAAATGCGTTCGTTTGACCCTTGCCTAAAATTGGGCCTTTAGAGTCGGCAACAGTGCCGTCACACAGTCTCACCCCTCTGAGGATATGAATCTGATACAGGCGTCAGTGGCAGTGGAGCCAAATATTGTGCCTTTGGTGCCAGGCCAGCAAGTGCCATCATACAGTAACCCCTCTATGGTATTGTGGAAGAGTGCAGGGGTGGACCATGCGGTCAGGGCCGGTGCTAGACTATTGTGCGCCCTAGGCAAGACCAGCTACTTGCACCCCCCCAAAAAAAAAAATGACACAACATGAAACTGCTAAATTTCTTTTTATTTAAGAATAAAGTTTGAAAAGCACCAATAGTAAAGGTAAAATAAGTATAAATAAACTGTATTAAACCATTTTAAATTAACTCTATTAAACAAATTAAAATTAACTGTATTGAACAAATATAAATTAACGAAAAAAAATGAGTTGTCAAGTAAGTTTCAATTTCAGACACATCAAAATTTCACTTTGCGTGCCTTATCCTTTGCAAATTTTCATCATTCGTATATATATATTTTGCCCAGGCCAGCTCACATCATGCGTATATATATTGCCCAGGCCAATCCCCTGGTGGAGATAGGGGGTTCATTTGAACCCCGATATCTCCAGGCATCTAGTGGGTCTGCCGGAAAGAACGATATCTAACATGTCGGTCATTTAACAATATGTGGCTTCAAAATCGCGTTTAAACATGATGAGCGAAAGCGGTAAAAATGAGCTGAGCACACAGCGGTGAAATACAGCATATTAGAAGTTTTAGGAGGGAAATTAACACTTCTCAAATCTCAATCAGAAGCAGACACCACCCCACCCCCTCAGTATAGTCTACAATGTATCAAATTGATTAGACCTGACTAACACACCTGTTGTTGTTATGCCCTTTGAAAAAAAAATGTCATTTACAGTTGAGAATCTTTGCACGTACACATTAGTTTTTAATTCAATATCTAAAAAACCTTTGCTTATAATATTCTGCAGTAAAGAGTCTCTTTATTTCTAGATTTTTTAGTATTTTTTAAGCATTTTTTATACTTTTTACTAGCGAATTTTTAACGTGCGTTTAGGCGCACTTAATCACGGCCGCACTAGCAGCAAATGACGGGCAATGACGGCCAATATACGAAGTACGGTCGCACGAAAGTCCGACTGCGCAATGCAAGTGGAAAATGAACGCATTTTTTTGAGAACGCCGAACTGCTAGTATGGACGTACAGAGTGTGCTGCGTCCACTAGCGGCATGTGTGCGTGATTTGGTGACGTCAGACCCTGCTCATGTCCGGCCAACATAACGTCCAGACACCCAAAGTTTCCAGGTTTGGATCCGTAAAACATCACGCACAAAAATGCGCATCGTATGACCGTTTAAGCGCTTTCCGTGAAAAAACACCTCAATGCGTTCGGATGCACTTTTTGAAAGTCGCTGTGAAAAATGCGTTAGTCTGACCCAAGCCTTATCTCGCTTTCCAAATCGGCTATTTGGTCCAGATTGTTCTCTTTTCCTGCCATTCTCCTGGTTTTCACCTTTTTCTGAACAACCCTGAGAGAGAGGTGAAAGCCAGGAGAACTGGCAGGAGAAGAGAACAATCTAGACCAAATAGCCGATTTGGAAAGTGAGATAAATGGGCGAATTTTTCTGGTTTGACTATTTTGACCTAGAATTTTCACTTCTCCAGTTATTCTCCTGCTTTTCACCGCTCTCTGAATAACCCTGTGAATGTTTAATCCCAAAGTGAAAAATAACATTGCTTTAGATGTTAAAATCAGGCAATGAGGAACTTTTGTATTTTTTCACACAGCAGTTAAATGCCGCATATTAGGACGTTTTAGGATGGAAATTACTCACTCAGAACAGAAGCAGACACCCCACACCTTCATTCTACATAAAATGTATCAAATTGATTAGACCAGACAAAAACATCTGTTGTTGTTATGTTTGAAAAAAAAAGGTAATTTAAAGGTGAAAATCGTTGCACCTAGACATTAGTTTTTAATTCAATATCTAATAAACCGTTGCTTATAATATTCTGCAGTAAAGAGACTCTTTATTTCTAGATTTTTTAGTATTTTTTAAGCATTTTTTATACTTTTTTCAAAATTTCTTTTTTTTCCCGAACCCCGAACCGAACACCGCAAAATGTTGGGAGTTCGCGATCTACCCGAACAGGCTAAGTTCGGGCCGAACTCCGAACCGTCCGAACCCGAACCGCTCATCCCTAGTCATTATGAGTATTTAGTTATGCCTTTCGGTCTATGCAATGCGCCTGCAGTCTTCCAAGACTTTATAAATGATGTCAAGTCTTTGTAATCGTCTATTTAGATGATATTCTGATATATTCTCCTGATGTTGAGACACACCATGTCCATGTAAGGACAGTGTTGCAAAGGTTACTGGAGAATAAACTATACCGTAAATTAGAAAAGTGTCTGTTTGACATAACTTCAGTACATTTCCTGGGTTACATCATCACACCAAATGGGTTTGAGATGGATCCTAAAAAGCTAACTGCCATCAGAGAATGGCCACTACCTCAAGGTCTGAAAGCCATACAAAGATTTCTTGGTTTCACAAACTATTATAGGAGGTTTATCAAAGGGTTCTCTTCTGTTGTGTCTCCAATCACGGCCATGACTAAGAAGGGTGCTCAGAATCAGGTTTGGAGTGACCAGGCCAAGCAGGCATTCCCAGTCACTTAAAGAAGCGTTTGTCTCAGCACCTATCCTAAGGCATCCAGTACCAGGCCTTCCATTTCAGCTTGAGGTTGATGCATCTGAAATAGGGATTGGTGCAATTCTGTCTCAAAGAGAAAGTCCTGAGGGACCTGTACATCCTTGTGGGTTTTTCTCTAGAAAGATGACAACTGCTGAGAAAAACTATGACATAGGGAACAGAGAATTACTAGCAGTTATAGCGGCCCTCAAGGAATGGCGCTATTTGTTAGAAGGCACTAAAGATCCCGTGATAATTATCACAGACCATAAGAATCTAGTGTACATGGGAGATGTCAAATGCCTGAATTCCAGGCAAGCCAGGTGGTCACTGTTCTTGTCAAGTTTCAACTTTTTGTTAATTTATCGTCCTGGTTCTAAAAACACAAAAGCTGATGCTTTATCTAGACAGTTCGAGTCATATAAACAGCACACGTTTGACCACAGTCCAATCATTCCTCACGAGAGGATCTTGGGCACCACGGTCTTGAGAGTGTCTTCTCCTTTGCTGGAGAAAATCCAGGCTGGTCAGGGTATTGCTCCTCTTGAAAAGCCTCCTGGGAAAATGTTTGTACCTGAGGAGGAGAGAACACAGATGATGAGGACTTATCATGATTCCAAACTCTATGGGCAAATGGGAATAAATAAAAGAGTGGCCACGATTGAGAAACAGTTCTGGTGTGGTGGTATGCGAAGGGATATTAAAGACTACATAGCCACATGTGACGTGTGCTGTAGAAGTAAAAATCCCCGGTCCTTACCTGTTGGTCTCTTGCAGCCTTTACCTGTGCCAGAGAGACCTTGGTCCCACCTCTCGATGGACTTTATCACAGATTTACCACCTTCTAAAGGTCATACTGTAATCCTTCAGTGGTAGATAGGTTCTCTAAGTTGGTACACTTTATACCACTGGTAAAGCTTCCTTCAGCCAGTGAGCTGGTACCAGTATTCATACAAAGTATTGTTAGACTTCATGGGGTTCCTCTGAGAATAGTATCCGATAGAGGAACTCAGTTCGTGTCTCGTTTCTGGCGAGGATTTTGTGAAAACCTAGGTATTGAGTTGAGCTTCTCCTCTGCTTTTCACCCACAAACTAATGGGGCCGCAGAGAGAGCCAACCAAAGTGTTGAGCAGTACTTGCGTTGCTTCGTGTCTGAAAGACAAAATGAGTGGATAGACCTGTTACCCTGGGCTGAGGTTGCTTTAAACAACTCAGTAAGTGAAACCACAGGCCACTCACCTTTCCATGCAGTCTATGGTTATGACCCTCCCATGCTCCCTTCTGAATTCCAAGCGACTGATTTGCCAGCCTTGGACGAACATCTGAATGACATGAAAGGGACATGGGAGAAAGTAAAAGAGATTATGAAGGCCAATATTGAGAAACAAAAAATAAAAGCAGGCAGACTTCTTGCACCGGTATATACGCTTGGGGACAAGGTATGGCTGTCTACCAGAAACATCAAATTGTTGGTGCCATCCATGAAGATGGCTCCCGGGTTTATTGGGCCTTATAAAGTGTTAAGACGTATCTTAAGTGTTAAGACTTGTCTCTTATGCGTTGGTTTTGCCTCCTTCTCTACGTATACATAACGTATTTCATGTCAGCCTCCTGAAGCCTCTTACTGCAATAAGTACACCAGAATTGCTGTTCCCCCTCCGCCTATCAAGTCTCAGGGTGAAGAGGAGTACGAGGTCCGTGCCATCCTGCGGTTCCGTCTGGTCTGGGGTGTCTTGCAGTACCTGGTGGACTGGGAGGGTTATGGTCCTGAGGATCAATCTTGGCAAGATGCCTGCGATATCCATGCGCCTCATCTGGTTCGCCTGTTTCATGAGGCCCACCCTTCAGCACCTGGTGGTCATTCTGGGCCTGACCGTAGATGGGGGGTTCTGTTACATCCTCAGCCCCCGCTGTGCCCCCTGGGGGGTCTGGGCAAGAAGGGGGACTGCTGGCTGGTCGGGTGCCAGCACTTTCTGCTGGCAGATTGGAATCTGAGGGGGCGGGGTCAGGTGTGGTTACCAGGAGCCACAGGCTTTAAAACAGGGCTCTAGGAGTTGTCTTATAGCCATGTTGTGGAGTTTATTTCACGCACCGCTACTTCTTAAATCTATATGTCTTTACTGTTGACGTCCCTGCTTTGTATGAGATTCCTGCTCTTGTTATTTGACCCGGCTTGGCTTTTGACTACTCTCTCTCTATTGTGTATTTTACGTTGTTTGTTTATTTTAGTGATTTAACCCCATGCTGGTTGCTGGGTTGATCACTCGCTGTTTGGTTTCGGTCCCAACACGTTTGGGGATATCGTTTGTAACCCTCCGGGGTCCCTTTACCCAGGTTACTACTCATGTTAATGTTTTCGCAAAGACCACGATAACAAACGATTGTTTATTTCTGTTTAATGTTATTTCTAATCGCATCTCTGTATATATTAGCAATAACAATCTTGTATGCAAGTCAGTACCTTCCGAGTGTCACCAGGTATCTACTAATCCTAAATATTTACCAGAATGATTGGTTTCTGCATCTCTGACTGCCTGCACCTTGAATACTTCACGGACTGTCGTTCCACGTATGCTGTTTCTGAGCATGTCCTAGGTAATCTGATGGTCTCGAAACCTTCAGAGTTTAGAGACAATTCAGTTAGTCCTTGTGTCTCCTTGGCTATTAAGTTACAGTCTGTAGTTTATAAACCTTTTTGTATTATTCAAGCAGATACTTCTACCTCAAGGATCTCAACTCTGCTACTCATGTGGCAGCGTTACCACTACCGTTACATTATCTCTTTGGCTTCATGTTTGGATCCCCCGTGCTCCTTTATTAATTGCGAGGTACTTTCTGCCTATCCACCCTGTTCCCTCAAGTGCATATTCAGTCCCAGAGATCACAGCATACCAGGCTCATATCAACACTCCCGTATCCCTGCGCTGTTCTCCTGACACCCTGCGGTGCTACACCGACAGTTTGTTAGATGCACTGGGCTTCCTGCATGCCTTTGCTACTGCAGTGCGGACTCTCTACAAAGGCCCCAGAGACAGAGTTGTTGATTCCAGGCACACTCTACCTTTCTCGATAGGGAATGGGACTAGGCAGGGCTGTCCCCTGTCTCCCCTTTTATTTGCACTCTCCCTGGAACCCCTGTTAATAAGGATATGCTCCTCCCCTGACAGCTCCGCTATTTCACTCCAGAGGGACTCTTAGAAGGTATCGGTGTATGTGGACGATGACCTGTTAAAATTGACCGATACCGAGGGGTTACGTCTCCTCCTGCTCCATTTCTCTGATATTGCAGGTTATAAAATGAATAAGATATGGATAAATCTGTGATTTTGCTTTTCCACCTTTCTGACTCGATGATTGCTTGTTTTACCTCCCTTTATGGCTTTAAGATGTCCTCTTCCTCCATTCCGTGTCTGGGTGTTAACTTGTCTGCCGCTCATGCTGATCTTTATTTATAGGGTTAACAATACCTCGATGTTCACGCAACGTCGAGACCTGGAGGCCTGGGACAAGCAATGTATTTCTTAGCTGGGCTGTATACACTGTGTCAAGATGAATCTCCTGCCTCGTCTACTATAATTGTTCCAGGCTCTCCCTGTCCCGGTCGACCTGAGTGACCTTCATTTTATGCAGAGTAACATTGATGCTTTGGTGTGGCGCCTTGGCCAATGTTGAGTGGCCAGGGCTACTCTCTATTGCTCCAGAGTCTCCGGAGGGCTGGGTTTGCCATACCTCTTCGTTACTATCAGGCCACCCAGCTGGCCCAGATTGTGGCAGCCTATTCTCCTCCTGCTACTAGACACTGGGTGGATTTCAACGCGTCTTTGATGTGGCCGGATGACATGAGATTTTGGCTCTGGTGGCTTTGGCCTGATGTCTCCCACTGTCTACGATTTGCCCTCCAGTTCTCCATACCATGTCCTTATGGGATAAGCTCTCACTTAAACGGGATTTACATAGAGCCGTCTCGCCTCTCATTCCCCTGTGGAGGTACCGTCGCTTTCCCCCCTTGGTCTTTGCTCAGCACCCTTTTCCAACCTGGCTGGCTGCGCATTGCACTGAATTAGGGACCTGTTTTCTGGCGGGGAGATTGTCTGATTCGACTCCTTGACTGACAGAACTGCTCTGTCCTCTCGGGATTTTTTCAGGTATTTGCAACTTCGTCATTTCGTGACTCAGAAATAGATTCGGCTGGGGGCTAAGGCCCGCCCTACCTTTTTATGAACATTTATACCTTAACGAGATTCCTCCCCGAGGCTTGATCTCCCTCCTCTACACGCACCTATCCAGCATGACGGGCTCCGCTGCTCATAGTTACATGATGGCCTGGAAAGGATCCTGGGCTCTGAGATTGACTGGGAAGACATTTGGGAAGCTACCCATGAGGTGTCTATCAACACTTTAATGAGATGATAAGTCACCCCGACATTCCTACACTGAGTTGACCCCTCGACTCCTGATCAGTGCTGGAGATTATGTGGTGCCTCTCCGGAAGCACACAGGCCCATATTATTTATTTATTTATAAAGTATTTTCCCAGGAAGGATACATTGAGATTTCTCTGGTTTTCAGTTTGTCCTGGGTTCAAGAACATTGAATTGTTACAGAAACACAAAGTAATAAATTGCAAGATATTAAAAACGAAAAAACCAAGTAATACTTGACAGACTGAGGAAACCAAAGGACTGGCGAAACGCGTTTCAGAGACCCCCCCCAGGCCCTCTATTCAGAGCTTTTAGAATGGTTTTTATTCAACTATTCCACTTTTCCTGTGCAGATTTATTGTCACATTACTTGGTTTTTCTATAGATGGAGCAGGTCAGCTCGTCTCTCAGATCAGCAGACACCTTCACTGGAAGCAGAATGACAAATGAAACAAATTTCTTCTCTTTTCTCTGAATGCGGCAAAACGTGTTCCAGAACATTCTACAAGGAAGGTGCGGACAGACGCCCTGAAGGACTTACTTACTCCTGCTGCTGTTTACCCGACTTCAGGGTCTTGATTACAGAAGCCAGATATCAATTCCCATCATACCCAGTGATGAGCTGGAGCACAATAAAGGGTTAATGTCTTATGACCGGGCATTCCCAGCATCTAACAGGACGATAATATAATGGAAAGAAACAGAATGGTGAACTGAATAATACTAACAGCACTAAAAACCTCAAACCAGTGATCCTCTGTGATAGAATCAGTGAGGTCATTAAATATAGAATCAGTGATGTCACAGAGGATTGCACACATAGATTGTAAAGGGGGCGGGGCATGTTAAGTTTGAGGTTTTCTTGTTTTTAATATTAACCCAAACTCTTCACTAGTGACTGATTCACCGTAACGCGAGCGCCACAATTAGATCTATATGGCTTTTGAAAAGCAATATGTTAGATAAATGTTAAAATGAATAGAAACATGTGACTTAACAGCAAAAAATAATCTGCATTTTTCATTTATGGCAGAAAAGATCTAAAAATAAAATCTGTGATGAAGAGCGAAATAAGAAGAGGGTGTTTAAAATAAAGAAATCATTGGGATTTGTAACATATCACCTTTTTATTTCACTCCTAATCTCTGTTATGTCCTCTCCGCGTGACACAACCTACACAAACTCTATAACACACATGTTATGTCCACAAGCCATTATCCTGCACTTTATTACCCCCATATTGCTTGCTACATAATGCACTTTATCTTATTTATGCCGTATTCCCCTCTTTTTTATCGCCCCTTATATTATTAATTCCCTGAAATCAGTAAAGTTGCCGCAGTAAAAAGATAAAGACGCCACGCACAACCTCCGCATCACAGACACATTACTTCCTCGCCCAACATTCCTTTTATCCACAAGTTCTGTCATCATCCATTGCTCCTCTTTCCAGTATCACCCTTCCTGATCGTTAAAGCAGAAGATCTGCCGTGATGTCATACTCACCCATAACCTCACTGAATGAAGACATAACATTTCTCCAAACTCAACTCAATTCTCCATCCTTAATCACTTTGCTTTACACAGGGAGCTGCTCCATGATCAGTAGAATGATGCTGATGTCATAACTTTTCCTTCACATATTGTTTTGCATTTCTAGATGTTCTGTGTTTCTATGTGATCTGTCACTGAGAGCGAATCCATCCCTGTACATACTTTATACCTTTGTATAAGACATACTCTATTGTATCACTTCTTTTCCTGATCTGGAAACAGATTGAAAGAAAAAAAGAGGCGTCAGACCAGGGTGACCGTTATCACCGCTCTTATTTTCATTCAGAAATAATCCCTCCCAAACAACTGAACTGGAACAACATGAATGAACAAGTCATTAAAATGAAAAAGCCAGAGGAAGATAAAAGCAAATCCACTCCCAAATGGAGAAAAAGCCGATATATGAGAAAAGGTGAAGTATGGTATAAATCTATAGCCAGTGAATAGAATATGGATTTATTGGCAGCTCTGTCATACATATTATATCTCTTACAGTTTATAGATTATTAATAACACATCACTAATTATCTGGATCAGCTCGCTTGGAGCAGCCCCTATATTTCCTATCTATCTCGCCCTCTAGTGGAACTTTCTGGAAGTTTCTATTTTCCTTGTAATATCATTATTTACTCCAGTTATTCCTCAGACAATTTTACAAGCTCTTGGTTTTAGTTTTATTCTTATGTCGTCTTATATGTTTTAGTTATTGTGTTTTTATTCATATATCTCTTCTATTCCTTGTCCTGTTTCATCGTCCAGCGGATTTGTACGGCTGTACCTGATCATTCTGCTTTTAGTGTCACTCATTGATCAAGCGTTTGGTTTAATCTGTTTCATGTTTTCATTTCCATAATATTATATAAAATCACTTTCAGGTCTATTCACTAAAAGGTGAAACTCAGGAGAACTGGCAGGAGAAGAGAACAATCTAGAACAAATAGACAATTTGGAAAGTGAGCATAATGGGAGAATTTTTCTGGTTTGGTTATTTTGAGCTATATTCTTCACTTCTCCAGTCATTCTCCTGAGTTTCACCTTTCTTTGAATAGACCTGATAATTTCATTTATTGGGGGATTTTTTCTGGTTCTCTGTTCCATCTCACAATTGCTTTATATGTTTCCATCTGACTCTTTTCTCATCGCCCTCTTGTGGCCTGTTTGTTACCTGCATCCAGTTCCATTATATTTATTTTATTTATTTATTTATTTATAAAGGATTTTACCAGGAAGGATACATTGAGATTTCTCTCATTTTCAAGTATGTCCTGGGTTCAAGAACATTGAACATTAATAGTTTTATTCGTTTTTTTAAATTGACTGTAGCTGTAAAAAGTGACTTATCCCTGTATATACTGACTGTGTCTCCGTATATTGTGACTGTATTTGTAAACAATGACTATATTTTTTTGTATAATGTATTTGTGTAGACACGGTCCTACTCGAATCCAGGTTAATAATGTAATAGCTCTTTCCCATCGAACCACGGAGACCATATTACAAAATAAAAATCGAAACTAATCATATTGTTAGGGTCTCTCTCCTTTCCTGGGAGTCTCCATGTGTCCACCATCTCGATTACATTTCTCTTGTTCATCTGCTATTGATCCCTCAGCCAGAGTAATGACGAGCGCTCGGGAATGAATGAGACACAGAGAAGCTTCTATATGCTATTCATTCAAATTGGGTTTATGAAGATCTGGTATATGTATATATATCCTCAGAGACACGGGGAGATGATGCCATAGAAACAATAGGAACCAATCAGATTCTGACATGCAGACATGGCTATGACGGAATGGGTGTTGTCCGCCTGCGGGTGTGCTCCTATCTGCGTGCCCCACAGCGCTTACCGCTGGCCCGACTACCGAGTGGCACGGCACTCGGCGTCTCGTGCGGCCTGGAGTGACCCTGGGGAAGGGTTAGCGGGCGGTGGAGGGGACCCCTGCGTGGAACCAGCCCGACCACTGAGCAACACGGTACTCAGCGTCTCGAGCAGCTGGTTCACTGACCTTGTGTGTGTGGGAGCGTCTGCGGAGCGGCCGTACGGATACGGGGATCGGATCTTCCCCGGATGAATATTCGGATCTTATGGGATCTCAGTCGGATCCACGAGGCGCTGGGAAAATGGCGGCGGGCAAGGCACACACAAAGGAATTTTCATACATTTCACAATACACAAATGGGGACACTTTTATTACACCACACACAAAACCACATCTAAATAAAATATAAATGGAACTCCGTGGGTGCAACGGCACCTAACAGTCTATGTGCAAAACCCCGTCACCATGAACCGCCCCTGGCTGAGGGTGCTGGGCCATTCCGTGACAATGGCAACATATACAGAGCATCTTCTTCCATATTTGATGATGACAATAGATGTAATTGGAATGTTATCTGGAACAGGTTTATAGAATTTGCCTGATGGGATAAATGGGGGAAGCGCTTAGGGAGTTATTCAAAGAGCACCGAAATAACTTATTCAACTGTTTATTCTTTTCATTTTCAGAAAAAAGTCTCTTTATTTATTGATTTTTATTAGGCATTTATCGCCAAATTTTTTAATACAATTTTTTTTTTTACTTGGTGTTTCTTTTATTGTGTAACAGATCTATTTATTGTTATTCATTGGATCTTATATATCATTTTCATGCATCATTTTTTGCATGAAAGTTTGCAGGCGCAGTTTTTTTCTCCCTAGAGTCCCCGTTTACCGCGAAGAATGTAATGTAGCCCTGTATGTTTTCTGGAACTTTCTCTGGTATTGACTATACCCTTATGAAACACCTGGGGCTACATTTACATTAATTGCAGTAAAACGGGGATGCTAGGGAGAATAAACTGCGCCCGCCCCCCCCCATTTTACCGCAAAATTACAATGCAGGCGCTTAGAAAGCTGCCTGCATTGTTAGCGGGCGCTACGCCCCGGGATGCATGCGGCACTGCTAAGTGCCACTTCGTGCATCCACTCGATGGAGTCCATAGGTTTCCATTGAAACAGACTGCGGTGGTCACATGACCTGCCTCGCAAGATACGGCAGGTCGGCGTAGTGATCCACAGGGAGGGAGAGACTGGGGGACTTTTTCCACCAGTCTCTCCCTGCTCCTGCCAGACGGAGGAGGCGGACGAAGCCGCGGGATAGGAGGTGAGTATCTGGATTTTTTTGGGGGGTTTCAGGCTGGTGGTAACGGATTCTGCACCAGCGGAATTCGTTAGCACCATGTCCAGGCTGTGGTTAACTTTTTGCTAACCGCGGCCGGATGTTAATTAGCATTAGGATTACAAAGTCTTAACACTTTGCGCTCCACATGTTAAGTATTGGAAGCGCAAAGTACAGTATCCTCGCGCTGAAAAGCACAAGATACCAAACGCTAACGGGTTACTTAAAAAAAGCAGCTCCAAGCCCCTCCTGCTGCTTTTCAGCCAAGGAGAGGCAGAGATATGCTGGGTTTTATTTATACACGCACCAAACACTTCCCATTTGGGATTAAAAACAAAAATATGGAAAGAGGAACAGCTGCAAAACAACGGACTGGTGTTACAAGAATGATATTCCTCTTTCCATGTTTTTGCTTTTAACCCAAATGGGAAGTGTTTGGTGCGTGTATAAATAAAACCCACCATATCTCTGCCTCTCCTTAGCTGAAAAGCAGCAGGAGGGGCTTGGAGCTGCTCAGTAGAGCATCTTTTGGTTACATTTGTTAGGTACTCACTCTATAAAGAGGTGCCTTGAAGTGACGAGTGAGCTTACGTTGCAATGGCCATTGAAACAAACAAAAACCTCATAGTGTTTTGTTGTACATGGAAATATATAGAAACGAGCGCAGATGACACTTTTTTTCCTTGTTATGTTTTATACATTAACTGGGCTGTTACTCCTGGCAGTTGCTGCCGCTCCGGTGAGTATGGGTGCGACACCATTTTTTCTGTATTTTTGTCTATGTACTTGCCCAAGGGTTCCAACAGCCCACCACGAGCCGAGACTATAGGCGTCCTGGGGGTCGAGTACTGTCCTTGTGGATCTTGGGGATGGTATATAATATGGGAATGCGCGGATGCATAACCCGAAGAAAAGCTGCTGTAGATTCATTGTAGTATTCAGCCTGCAGACCGAGCTCAATCAATCCCGCTATTTTTTGTTGAAAGGAGGCTGTGGGGTCAAACGTATTTCTTCCATTTGTTCAACACTAGTTTTCACCATTTGTTTACACATCTACTTCGTTCCTTTGCTTTTTATTTTGTATCTCACAAGGTTTTTTCAGGATTTGTTCCCCTCATTCTTTCACACCCACGCAGCAAAGCACCTGCACACGTATTACAGACACCCTTCACTGCATTTTCCTATTCATTCAGTTCTACTTATTATTACTCATTTATTATTTTTCTCTTCTTCTGCTTGCTGATATCCTCCCCTGATGCGTGGTCATTTCTCTCTAACCCGCCATCAAGTTTTAGTTTTGGTTTTAAATATCGCCATGGGAACCCCTCGCTCCTCCCCTCCAGGCGCCGATCTTTAGTGGTTGACGTGGCTAGCCACCGTGCTCTGATGACACCAGTATGCATTTCATAGTGCGTTTCACCGATTGCTACCGGCTTTTCTCTGGGGCGTTACCTCGATCTCTTGCCATGGAGGGGCAGGGTGAGTATTCCTAGTTTTAATGTCTCTCTGTATATAAGCTTGTTTGATTTATTGCACTGTATCCCTTGAAAAAGGCCCGTTGTGTTGGGCCGAAACATTGGATTTTTAAATGGAATTGAATAAAGTTTGTTATTTTACTAAGTCCTGGAGTGCCTCCCACCATTGCTTACCTTTCTATATTCTTATAAATATATTTATCCAGACTTGTATTACACACACATTTTGGCAACTAATTGCCCCCCCCATTTGGCTGATCCCTCCAGAAGAAATGTTGAACCCGTAATAATATATATATTCTCTGCTCTGTCGGTTCAACATTTCTTCTGGAGGAATCAGCCAAATGGGGGCGCATTTAGTTGAGATTGTTCACATGCCACCTCCCCATGTGCTTATGTGTATATATGGTCTGAGGTCTGTGGTGGGTTTATATATATATATATCTGCGTGTTGATATATACGTATATATAGGTGTGCGTGTTGATATAAAATTTTTGTTTCGGCTCGTTTCGTTCGTAATTCGACAATTTTCATTTCTGATCGTTTTGGCCGATTTCCGTTTCAGTTTGCTTTGTTTCGGCTCGTTTTTCGTATCGACTTTTTTCATGATTTTGGACATTTTCGTGTATTAGGTGTGGGAATTGTTTTGCCCCATAGACTTCAATGTTAAAAATATTCCCGTTTTAATTCAATATCTAATAAACCGTTTATTATTATATTCTGTAGTAAAGAGTCTCTTTATTTCTAGATTGTTTAAACCTCACAGTAATGTGCGCCGTGTATTTATGAGCATTCAGTATTATATGGGAGTACTGCTTTATGAGTAAGAGTAGTTAAAAAAGTAAACGTAAAACTCGGGGGGTGACACCATGAGTTACTGCACCGGGTGACCCCAACCCTAGTGACGCCACTGACAGTGTGAAGGCACTTGCTGCCACCAAAGGCAAAATATTTGGGGTGCACTGCCACTGACGCTTGTACCAGATTCATATACTTTTAACCCCTTCGCTGCTATGGACGCGCTGAGCGCATCCACCCGCAGGTAACGTTCCCTGCGGTGGACGCGCTGAGCGCGTCCTCCCTTTGGGCCCAGCGATCGGCCGGGTTCCGGCCGATCGCTGTGCCCCTCGGTGCGGGCTGACATCGAGGATGTCAGCCCAGCACCCGGAACCGCCGGCAGCCTAATTAGGTGTCATTGCGGTGGGCGCGATGACACCTAATTCAGGCGCCCCCCGCATGTGCGGAGGAGGCGCCTGAAAGGTACCTGGAATTAACCCCATGGGGCTGGATCACGAATCGGCGCCGAAAAGCGCCGGTTCGTGATCCTTCCCGGAGCTGGCCGACATCTTGGATGTCGGCCAAGCTTCCGGAATGCCCCTGAGGACTGGCACGATGACGCCAGTCCTGGAGTTAACCCCTAACTGCCACCAATGGTGGAGATAGGGGTTCCAATGAGCATGGCCGTTCAACAATACCAAACTTGACTATGAAAAAAGTTTTTTTAAAAACATGAAAAATAAAAATATATTTTAAAAAAATTATAAAAAAAATTCTTTTTTTTGGTTCATTAATGCAGCAATATTGTTCCCATTTCAATTATAATGTGAACAATGATGCTGCACTAACGATTTTTGTATGCGGTGCGTTTGTTAAAAATCGCGTAATTTTCCCCAAAAAAAAGTAACGAGACCCCATATCTAATTTTTTTAACAAGCGCACCCCATACAAAATATAACCGCAATTGCTCGCATGTTATAATGTAATAAAAAAAAAACACTTTACACGTTGTAAATTATTGAAAATTCATATTTTATTGTATTTCTTGTTATAATATACAGACAGGTCATGACGTATACATATAATAATGACATATTATTAATCTGCCGAGTCTGACGGAAAGAACGATATATAATATGTCTGGGTCATATACTAAAATAAGCCTTCAAAACACGTTTAAACATGATGAGCTAAATCGGTAAAAATGAGCTCAGCACAGAGGCGGGAAATGCCTCAGCAGCGAAAGGGTTAATATTGGACCGCAGGATACAACCCTGCACTCTTCCACAACAATACCACAGAGGGGTTACGGTGTGACGGCACTGTTGCCGACACTAAAAGCACAATTTTAAAGCACCTATTGTTACTTTCATCCAAAGCCTGCATAAGTTTCACCATAATTTAGCCAAAAAAAATCACTAAACTTGTTCTGTGTGTCCTAAAACGTGTCTTTTCATACAGACTGCCGCCCCAAGCAGTTGTTTATGAATATATTAAAGGAAAACCGTTTATTTGAAACCTCATTTTTTTAAAAAATGTTTCTATACATCCTAGAAATCCACCACTTCACGGGCAGGTATGGGGACCTCCTAGGCACAATATTTGAAGGAATTTTTCGTTTTTATATTTAACCTTATTTTTATGTAAAACTCACTGTTTCTTTAAAAACTTTTTTTTTTTTTACTTTTTGTC